>JAPYYX010000765.1:0-56125 GCA_030522605.1 Cremastinae sp. B BG-2022a | reverse complement strand
AAAATTTTATTTCAGTTGAAAATTGAATTTGATTCCTTCAATTGTGATTAAAAAACAAAAAATTCAGCATATTTAAACCCTTGGAATCGGAAATTTTTCTTAAGTACCCCATTTTGCCCCCCCCCCTATATCGTCGATATTAGAACCTCCTTTAATTAATATGCATAAAAAATGAGGTTTTTAAATTAATAATTTAATTTGAATAATTTGTAGTTCCGAAATCCTAATGGCACGATACAGTACACATGTCGCGGGCTAAAGTGCGCGAATCAAGTAATAGAAAACGTTTACGTTCGGCATTTCAGCACGGCCCATCTTATGGAAAAATCCTATTGTGGACCTAACAGCGTGAGTTAAATAGCTCTCGAAAAATAATCTTAAACTCGAAATAATCGTTGATTCTTGACATAAATGATATATTATTATTTATTCCGATTTCAGTATTGCGAAAATGAGATGTGCAAGACCGTCGATGAATCAGAAATGCCCTTCTACACTGGTCCCGAGACAAAAATCGAAGAATGCAATTAGCGAGTCAGAAATCTCAAATAAATGAAATTTTTATAAATTGTAAATAGTTGTCATATTTCGATCCATCATTAGTAAATAAAATGTGAATCTTCGAAAGTACTCGGAATTACCGGCAAATTTGAAATTCGGGAAATTGCGAAAAAAACGGATCCTGCAGCGATGCCTCTAACGACGAGCGCTCGAAGCTACGACGCGCCCCGCCGCGACGTGCTGCCTCTAGCGATAATCTCAGTAAGCTGCGAGCTTCGTTCCGAGCTCTGGACGGTGGACGGGCTCGTGCATCATCGATGAAACTCGTAGCCCGTGCTCGTATCGCTCGTAAAAGGGTAAAATGAGGAGAAGGTGGAGAGGTGGACGCCGTTGGCGTTGCAGTATATACTACACTGCGGCTTTCAACTGTACCACACAATTGAGCATTTTATTCCAAAACGCTCGTACGAGCGTGTAAAAATTAATAATACATTCTTGGCTGAAAATCGCGATATGTACTCGTGGGTGCGCGACGCCTCGTTCGTAATCGCGGTAAAACTGAGAACTATATATGCGTTACGCCTGTGTCGATCTCGTACGTAGTATATGTACTTTGTTACGGATACACGTTCGATGCTGTCGTAAATACGTACGAATGTCACTCGTGTGTGTGAGTCCGCTCTCCGCCAGTCGACGCGATGCACGACGGGATATTGGGTTGCGCTTCGGCCCGATACAAGATGGCTGGCACTTGTTAGTAGTGTATTTTTGTACGTCTCAATGTGCATTTAATAGATAAGAAAAAAACAACAACAACAAAACAGAGCGAGACAAAAGGGAAGCCCCGTCGTTCTCGCCGCGTCTCAGGAGTGTCGTTCCATATATTTACGGATTTCAATAGAGCTAAACAAAGTTGCGTGTTACGATCGGTGAACATTTTCGCGTTGTCGCGATCTTCACTTTTTTTTTTTCTTTCTTCATTTTCTCTTTCTTTCTTTCTTTCTCATGTTTTAATAATGTATCGCCCTGCGTCCGCGCAATGTGCCGTAAAATTCCACAAGACTTACGGTAATCGCGAAACCGCCCGGAGTCTCGCTGGTACGAGATTCTTGTGAATGATATCCGTGATGAGAATTCTTACTGCCAAACGGTTTACTGCTTCGCTCTTGGGTGACAGTGTCGCGAACCTGGTTACTGTGAAGTGAGCATTTACATTTTTTTCTTTTTTTTCACTTTTCTAAGTATATACGCGCAGCGATCCTTGTTTTTCGAGTCCTCTGACAACTGGACGGTGTTAAATGAGAGGTAATAAATAGACTAGAATAATTCATTTCACACTCGATCGTGTCAAATATTTCTTCGCGAATACAATTTTCATCCCCCAACCGAGAGAAGCATCCAATGTAATTTCTTTAATTCTCAAGCACGTACGGGATTCTCTTTTCGGGAATCGATGTTTTGTCCGCGATCGTGTAATTGATATCGTACGACCTCGGAATATCAATTAACGCTGACGATAACGGAACTCTGCCGAGTCTCTTCCGCGTGCATGTGTTAGTTAGTATGTACCCGTGTTTGCGTTCGTGTCTCCAACCATCAAGTACTAACGTGTATGCATGACCAAGGTGAAGTCTTTGAATTGATCTCTCGGTTGGACCTCGTCTAATCTCCATTGTTAGATTTATTTCAACCCTCCCGTCTTATCATCATCATCGTCATTACCATTATTTTTATTTTTATTATTCTTATTACTATTATACATATATGTATACTAAAGATTTAAATCGTTTAACGCTGCTCGGGAGCGCTCCCGGTGAAACGCTGGAGAAAAAAATTCCTCGATAGCTTTTCAGCGAATTGCAGCGAAAAAAATTGACGCGTTAGCGTAATTAGTTTCCGCAAAGATGTTTCTCTTATTCGAGAACATTTTTTCGAACCGATCAGCGTCAACAAATTCGATTCGAGAATCAACAAAAATTCCAATCGTTCAAACACAACGAAAATCGTGTAAACACGACAATAAATATTGGAAATATGCGGAAAGATGAGATCGTGTGTTTTATTAAAAACATTCTATCGATCGAAGGTTACGAGTGCATCACGATTTTTGAGGTTAAACATTGACAGGCTCGGGCTTATGGAACAATCGAGTTTATACGCGCGAAATGAAATATCATTCAGAATTTTTTGGTTATTGCTATGACGAATCTTTCACGTTTTCTTTTTCCCGTCTCTCTCTCTCTCTCTCTCTCTCAGGAGGTAAAACGTTGCAAAGTACGAAAGAACAAGGAAGAAGCTTTCTTACGCCTTTGTACATGTTCAGCGGTAACTGCGTGCGTTGTACAATATATTTCTCCCTATTTTCTTTTTTTTTTCTCTTTTTTCTCTTCTTGCGTACAAACAGACGCGTGCTCGAGAGACCGTGCGCCGTGTATGGGGAGTTCCACGCAGAATCAAGCACGTAGCGCTTTTTCTTCATCGTGACGCATCGGGAAATAATTCCGAAAAAAAAGAAACAATCTCAAGACATTTTACCCTAATAAGAAACGTCATTTTCTTTTCTTTTCTTCGCCAATCTTTTTACGCGTGTCCCGAAATTTGGAAGTTCGCCAAATTTGTTCTCTCGTAATCTGCTACGTATCAGACGGGAAAAAAATTCTCGAGGTGTGGGTGTTTGGAAATTTTACGTAAAAATCTCCGTATGTGCGTATCATGGGTTCCTTTTTCTCGTGCTCGTGTGTAGAAGCATTTATATCCCTCGACGGAACACACGAGCCGTTTCGGTGCAATGTCGTCGGAAAATCTGTTCGTTTTCTCTCTCTCTCTCTCTCTTTCTCCGCTCGCTTCTCATACTTCCGGCAGCACGCTCTCGTCTTATTTTATAGTGAGGGATTCTGGAGAATTTTTTAACCGACACATGCTCAGAAAATAATGAAAGAATCGTGACTCCGATTTCAAGATCTTTCTATTTTAACTTTTACTTTTTAATTCCAATTATTTCCTTTTTGTCTTGGTTAAGATTTATTAAAATTGACTTATTTGAAAGAAAGATGTTGAGTGATCCAAAAAAAAAAAATTGATTTGAGGAAAGAAAATTTTCAAAGACATTTTATGAAAATTATTTGAACAAACAGATGTCAAATAATAAGATTGAAGTCGTCTCTTATTTTTTCACGTCGAACACTTGAAAAAAAAAAACCTATACGAGAAACGATATCGCGATTCGATCATCAAAAAACAAACATTTGTCATCTAACGTTGGTCCTCTTGGATCTCGATTCTGTATTTGACTTTCATAAGCTCAACGTTTTCAATTTATATAAATACATTCGTTTTGCTTTCTTTTTTCCTTTTTTTTCATACTTTGGTACACGAGTTTGTGAATTGTGAAATAGACAGAGGCTGTGCCACCGTCCGACAATTGTGTAATATGTAAAGCGTTATTTTTTAAACCAACGTTTCATGAAAATAAATGTAAAAATTTCGCTCTAGTTTTTATCTATATACAGTTTTTTCGATTGTAGTATAGTTTTTTATAATTATCATTTTCGTTTTAAGTCAAACTTTGACAATGCATTTTTTCTTCTCACTTTTTACAAATTTGTCCCTAAACTTTATTGTTTTTTTTTTTACTTTTTCTCTTCCTCGTAACAAACATATAGTATATAAAGAATATTCGCTTCCTATTTCGTTTTTCAACGAACAATGAAACTCGCTGTTAGCACTTTATTTCCTGAGAGATCGCGAGTTATTTGTATTGCGATTGAGCTTTCCCTTTGTGTGTTGGGATCAGCGACTTTGGCCCTAGGGAAACACCTGCTTCCCCAGCGATAAGCGAATTGAAAGCTTTCAGACGAACTTTATCATTGAATTAAACGATAAAATTGTTTTCTCCACAGCGTAAAATACACTCCACGGAGATATCGGATAATTTTTTAATCTTTGTCACATTTTTTACCGAAATTATATTTTTTTGAATTTTACCCCAACAAAAATAAAAGAATGTAGGTATTTGAAAATGAAAATTTGTATCCACAAAAAAATTTTTTTTTTTTTCGAGGTACAATACAATGAGAGATAAAATGCAATACTAAAGTACTGATCCATGGAATTACTAATCATACATATAGACATTTTGACAGGAATTACTTTCCAATTGTCACCAAGTTTAAAAAAAATTAATTCCATTCAAAGACATATTTGATTGATTAATTCAAGTCTTTATTTTCAATTAAGTTTTAAAGAGATTAAGCGCGATACATACGTATTAATTTTTGGAAAGCATAATATTTAATTAATAAAAATATTTGTTGATTCATATTCAAAATTATTGAAGAATGTGTTTGTTTGTTGTTTTTTTTTTTTTTTTGCGAATAGCGGTAAGAACGTGGCGGCGTTAGAGGGCAGAGGTGAGACGCGGCGCAAGGTGTGGCCGATATCGGTGTGGGATGAATGGAACTACGGCGTTACGCCGCAGTGCCGGGGGTTGCGGGCCAGGATGCCAAGAACCACCACCCGTCGCGACCCTCGTTGTCTACAAAGATTACGCTGGATACGGAATGAAAGTTTCTGGCGATAATCCTGTTTTCGTACAGTCCGTTAAATTAGGTAATTATTATTCATTTTTTCACACATTCTCTCATTCTTTCTTTAAAATCTTAACGACAATCTTCATTATTAACTTCCATTTTATAAATGATTTAATAAATTTTTAGTTATTTTTTTCAAGTACGACCCTTTCACTGTTTTCGAAGTGAGAATATTTTTTCGCAATAGCGATACCTTGCCGCTCTTGTCTTTTTTTTTCGTTATTAATTCCCTATTTTATTCCCAATCTTACGCGTTAATATAATTTAGCATCACAATAAAGAAATTTCGAGAAAATCTATAGAAAGACGTTCTCATGGAAGAACTACTTCAAGATATTTCAGGACTAAGCGAATAACAAAAGAAATTTGAAGAGAATCAATTTTCGAAAAAATATAATTTGGTGGATCGATCAAAAACTATGAAAAGAAAAATAAAAAAAAAATCATTCACGCTTTATCGAATCAAAAAATATTCTTGAAAACCTTTACAGTTTTATCAGATTGCGTTCTGGGTTAACGCTCAATCTGTTTCCGAAGATTAATCACTTCAATCTTACGTTGACTAGAATTCATTTGAAAAAAAAAACGCTTTAAAAAAACTTTACTTACAAAAAAATTTTGTAAGTAAAAAGTGTCCTTCAATATTTTCTGATAGAGAGCGAGCAAGGTGAATCCTAAACGCAGGAAGCCGCGTCTAGGATTATCGAATAAGTGCATGGCCATTGTCGTCGTCTGGAATGTGATAACGCAACGTGAACTTGAGTATTTTTTCAAGTCTGGCTTCTTCGTGTTCTCGCATCCCTACCATCAGGGGGAAGTGAAAATAATTGTTATCGCGAACCTTAAATCAACAGAGTAGAAGTCAGTCTAATTTGAGCCTCAGTCACAATAGATGCTCACGGATCTTAGCGCGACTCGACAGAGTCCTCGTTTATCGGGACCTTTATATACGCAAGAAACAAAAAAATATATTCGTCCTAATAAAATGAACTCGCGGCTCGCCGGTGGAATCCTCCTCGAATTGAGCTTTTCTACACCTACACGCGTGTCATTTGAGTAAGCTAATATCCATCAGCAATAAAATAAACTCAAACTAATTAAAGAGGGAAAATCATGATCTTTGTTTCAAAGAATCATTCTCGCGGCGATGACGGATAGGTAACGAGGAAATAATAAAAATCAGGCGCGAGTCGTCCAGGATTTGTGAAATTCCAAGATTAAAAATTACGAAATTCGATCCAATTACTGATCGTACTTATTAATCAAAGACTAAGTCAAAGATATAAATAAAATTCTTCGTGAATCTCGTGGAAACGAGGGGGAAAACGAGTCTCTTACTTCTGAGGTATGTACGTCGATGAGCTCAGGACGTAACATGCATCAATATTTTTCGTCAGAACATCCAACTATTTCAAGATAGTAAAATAGAAAGTAAAACAGGTTACTAATTAATTTTTATTCAGAGAAAATGATTTTAATTTTGCTGAATTTATTTATTTACATATGTATTTTCGTCGTTCATTTTTGTCTGTTATTATTTAATCATAAAAGCTTGACTTGGTACAACAGGTGGGGCTGCCGCACGAGCCGGACTTCACGCAGGTGATAAGATAATCAAGGTGACAATTTAATTTTTGTTTTTCGTTCTCCATCGTCATCGAGATGAAAGTCTTTTCCACAAAATTTCTCTCATTTTTCGTTCTCGCTTTGTTTTCTCGTTAGGATCGATTCATGCGATGGTTCATAATGTTTTTTTCGCGATTTTTCAGGTTAACGGTGTCAACGTTACGCAGTCCACGCACACTGACGTCGTCGAACTGATAAAATGTGAGTATGAAAAAGCAAGGACCTACGACGCATAAGAGGAACGCGAATGGGTAGAAGAAAAAAGGGAATGTTCTCGTTATTTATAACTTCCGGTTTCATTTTCGCGGCTTCCTGCGGCAAAAATGTCCGTATTGCGCGTTCAATCGCGATCAGCTGATCAGCCGGCTATTTTTACATACTTCATTTTTTTACCAAACTTGGCACGTCGCTTCGAACGTCACGACCGATTGTGTTATATCCATGAGGAAATTCTCGCCAGAGCTTTTTTTTCTTTTTTTACCAAACTCGGAAAACGTTCTTAAAAATTGCACCTGTTTTTACGAAAATTATGAAAAGAGTATCTCGATTTTTTCCTCGACTTGGAACGATGGATGACAAAAGTTGAGTGAAATAAAATACGTAAAAAAATGTTTTTCACCGAATGTCGGCCAGAATTCTATACGAAACGTTTTTGCCCCAAGTTGAAAAATGACATTGCCACTTTTATCAGCTATCGAGCCTTATAAAAATGTGTGACAGCATTTTTTTTCACAAGAAAATACGAAAAATAGTGTGTACATAACGTTTCTTCGCGAGAGCAAAATTATTTCGCTAACGAATGGATGTCTAGGTCGTGTTTACGAGCGATTTCCCGTTTTTACACGAGCGCGAAACACAATGGGGAAACCAGCTTGAATGATGTAAGCACGTGCGTTTATAGCGGTGACCGTGTATCGCAGTCATCGCTAACCTGCTCTCGACCAATTCTTTTTTGCAGGTACGTCAAACGTGCATTGAAACCTGCTCGTAGCGCCTACGAACAGCTCCCCTTCATCGTTATATTACGATGAAAAAGCTTTACAAATTTTAACGCACAAAAGAAAAAAAAAAGGAAACATTAAATTCAGGAGACTTTCTCGAAATTTTTTCGTGGCGCCAGCTTTTGTAACCGACTGTATAACTTCGCAAAATGTCACGGACGTGACTACAGTCTTTATTATGATTCCTTTTTTTCGTGGGCAAATGTCACAAAACGTGATATTTTCACCGAGCGCGCGAATATTATTCACATGGAAAAAAGCTCGAATTTCTCGACGTCAGATTGCAGAAATTATCTTATGCGAGTTTCATCTTTTCCTCGATCAAGATGGTTGTCTTTTTTTAAAACGAATCGCCCGTGTCGAATCGTAGAGGAGAGAAATAAAAGTCTCGCTGCGGCTTCGTGCCCAACACGTCATCTTGTTCGTGATGAAATAAAAATAGAAAAATGATAAGGCTCGCTAACACGTTTCGCCTATATCGACCGTTTAGCCAATGATTATTTACAAATTACGTAGCTGGGACGAGAAGATAATATTTCATTAACGCGCGAACAATTTAACGTTTTGATGATTCGGCTGAGGAAGCGATTATCTTATGCATCGTTCGATCGTTTGCAAATTCAAATACCTGCTGTAGAAACCATAAAATCGCTCAATCATTTTTATTACCTTTTTTTTTCACAAGAAAATTCTGGAACGTCGGAGGTTGCGCGAAAGTTCGAATCCGTTTTATTGCCTTATTTTTTGTTTGCAAAAGAAAACTCAAGAAACTGAAAGATCGTGAGAAAACTCGACATCGAGATACGAAGTATAATAACTTTTGTTTGAGAATTTGAAAATTGTAACACGTAGAAGCGATAGACGATAAATCATTTTTAGTATCTCTTTGCAAGTTCTTTTTCTACAAGATTCGAAATTCGACAATTCGAAAAGCAACTGACGCAGGTGCAATAAATTCGATAAATCATTTTTATGAACTTGATTGCGGGAGAAAATTTTGGAGAAGGAAAAGTTTTGAGAAAATTGAAAATCTGGATACGAAATAATATTCGTGTGGGTGGGCTCGAGCGAGCTCTGAGCTTGGTAAACATTTGAATTCTTGGGTCATTCATATTAATACACACCTGAGAAGAGAGCGATGTTTCTCGGTATAACGACTCTGCTGAGCAAACGAAAAAGAGACGAGACTTACACACATCGGGTTCGTGCGAGCAAGGAGAGCGAGACGCGACCGCGAGCATCCGACAATTTCCTCTTTTCATCTCTCCGGGGACTCACTTGGATCCTCGGCTGACGCAGTTTCGTCGACGACGCGATACGCGCGAGTCTATACTTTTCGCTGGGCAAACGGGGAAAAATACACACGTACACATTCGACCTCTTCATAGACGCTCGTCGAACACATATTCTTCAATCCTTTGCAAATTAATTTCCTTAATGAGAACTCCAACCACTTACGATTTGAAACGCGCCTGGGACAAGGCGCCTGTCGAGCTGTATTTAGGTAGTCATTTAATAGCTACGTAAACTAAACTATTACAAGTTTCAAATAAAATTCGAAAAAGTTTCTCTATAATGGAGTTGATAATATTATGGTGCTTTTAGTGCGTGAGACAGTGAACATCTTTTAGTGGGGGGATAAAAAGAGCGAAGAAACATTTTTTCGTTGTCGGGCAATTCGGTCACTCGAAGTTTCAAGAAATTCCCGACAAAAAACTTGATTAAAGACGCGGCGCGGTTATATCACGGTGCGAATATTTTTCACTCCGATTCTCAAAACGTTGGTAACATTTATTAAATGTTGGAAGATCGCTACCAATATAAAGTGTGGATAGCTACAAGAAAATAATAAAGAAAGAAAATAATGAGAAATGAGATGAATTACAAAAGCGTGAAATCGGCGGTAAAATAAAAACGAAATAGAATAAATTTATAGTGTTTGGACAGATTCCAGGTGCGCCTGCCAAGTTTCAAGGTCGTTGACCATCAGTCGAAAATACGTTGAGCGAAAAAATTGGATGTAATAAAGAGAGAAGAGGAAAAAAGTAATTAGAAATGAATTTTGGATAGTTTTGAGCGACGTGTGAAGTAAAATAAATAAATAAATGAGACGAGTTCGGGAAATGAGTGTCAAAAGGCAGAGAGGAAAAAGTAGGAAGCGGCGTGGCCAAGTTTCTATTTGTTTCATTAACTCGGCGGTCGAAGACGAGAGAGAGAGAGAGAGAGAGCTGAAAATAACCCGATGAGTAAAAAGGCTGTCCCTGAACTTGTTTCCGTTTGACGTTTTTCAGCATCGACTCAGGTGGTTCTAACGGTGCAGCAGAAGCCAGCGGCATCGTCGTTGACAACGTGTCTCCAGGTGGGTGGAAGCCCGTCGCAGATTCCTCAGCAGTTGCAAAGGCCAGCGAGCCTTAGCTCAGGGACGACGATGGTCTCACCAACGAAGCCAGCGACCTCGCTTCACCGCTCCTCGACCGCACCTGCCGGAGGCGCCCCGACTACGTGCAACGCCCGAATTACCGGCCCCCAGCCCGTCGACGTAAGTCCAACCGAGATCAATCAAGAATCCGGACGCGAAGAATTTATCCCAAATCCTGCTTTATCCTCGATTGAGACGCGCTCTTTCGACGATCTTCTCATATCGCGCCGGACCTCAGCTAGATCTCGACGGGATGTCACTTGCACCAGACTCGCTTCATACGTAAGATCAACGAGGTTTTATTTCTCAACGCGGAATCGACCTAACGACGTTCTCGTTGTCTCACGTATTGTCCCGTCATGAATTTCTCGACGAAATTCAGCCCTGTCATCTGTGTCTGGATAAAATTCTCAAAAAATCCATATTTACAAACGTGCTGTAAAGAAACCTGCAAGTGTTCATGATCAAGATGAAGATACAGTCATCATCTTGGTAAAAATCCTGATGCACGCTTTTCGGAAAATATTTTTTTGAGGAAACAATGAGTTCCGCTAATATTTCTCAAAAGAGGATTACTTACGCGCAACTTTTGTTTCCTTCGAAACGTTTAATGTCGCAGAAAACTGAATCCATAGCATCTGTCTCTCCTGCACTCACGCGACTTTAGTATCTCACCTGTGTTGCGTCCATGAAACCTAAATAAATTCACGGTTCGAAATTATTCGTCAAAATAATCCGAAACAGTCTTTGTTGAAAAATATGTATGTCGTTGAAATAATGTAGAAAAATTCTTACACCCCGAGTCTTCCTGAACCGGTGGAAGAAATTCTATCTTGTCACCTGTGTAGATAACATCGTCAAAAATTCACCCAACAAGATATGTGGGACTGGGTTTAATAATAATCGGCAAAAATTCCTAAACTCCGTCTCTTAACGTCTCTTTTTGAATCGAATTCAGTTTTTTTACCTGCGTATCGATAAGACCGTTACAAATTTACCTTTCAAAACGTGTCGTCTGAAAATTAAAAAAATTCCTACTTCAAAAAAAAAAAATCCTTTACGAAAAACCATGCAGAAGCGGTGGACACCAATTCTAATTTCTTCCCAAAATCCTTTTTAATGTAACATATTGTTATAGAATTGGTAAATCCGGATAAAATTATTAAAATGAATGTCTCTGAATAATGTAATTATGATAAAAATAGAGCACTGCATGTCACATGTTTTTTAATATAATATACGAAAGCAAATGCTTTTGTAAGTTCGTGCAGAAATTCGTACTAATTTCTTGTTTATATTCCGCAGCATGAGAAAAAGCGACAATTGGAGACCCAGCGAGTGCACACGTTCCAATTAATGTTGGAAAAGGAGCAGAGCTACGTGGACAAATTGCGTAGCGAGCTCGCAAAGGCGGGCGCAAGTGCTGGGAGCGTGAGCAGCGTGACGACCCTGCAGGCTGAATTGGCCGGCGCCGAGAGGAGGGTTCGCACGTTGCAAGATCAACTCGCAGCGATAACAACGGGCGACCAGGTAGTGTCCTCAACGCTCCTAAATATCCATTTTTATTATCCGTGCTGGTAGTGCTTTGCTCTCTGTTTTGCCAATTATATAAAAATGTAAAAATAGTTTTTTTACCATGTATATTCCGATCATAATTTCTCCCTTTAACGTTTTTTTACCCTTAGATTTTTTCGTTTAAACGAATCTTTTTTTTTTTGCCTAAAATTCTATTTTGCAAATAAAAAATAAAAAAATAAGAGTCAGGTACACGAGGGACAACACGCATTCTTGGACGACCCTTTGTACATTCCCGAATCATTGTCCTTATAATTGCGATTTTAAATCGCGTGAAGATAAAAATTCAAGGGGTGCTGATATCCCCGGACCAATAGCTTATCGCCTAACCCCTTTTTTTCTTTTTTTTTTTTCGTTACCCTAACCAGGCCTTTGTTGTGTCTTACAGCTTTGCTCGTTGGTAACAAACAGCTCGACTTGCCCCGGCAATTATTCGAATTCTGCTGGTGGTACGAGTAGCGCTGGGGGTGGCGGTGGTGACGTACCGCCACCCTTGCCATCTCGCAAGTCCTTATCGATGCACAGTTTATCCCCGCCTCCCTTGCCCCCCCGACCACCTCCGCCCATCTCAAACACGAACAACATTGTCCAGCCGGAGCTGGATCGACATCTGCTGACTCATTTAACGCCCCCGACAACCAGTCAAGGCATACCTAACTCTGTAAGTAGTGTCATTTCCCCAAATCACCTCCTCTCTTCTTTTTTAATTAATTTTTCTTTTTCAAAATGATTTCTTGGTCAGAAACTCGCGAATTTTGAAGCTTGACTTTGGACACAAACGCCAGGAAACTCACGATCAATTTTTGTTTTTATATGTTTTTGTTTTTTTCATTCATTCTTTCCATCATACTTGAATCCCTTTTTTATTTTACTTTTCGTCGAGAGGAATTCTTTTCCTTATGTTTTACTTTTACACAAATCTTAGGGAACAAAAATTTTATCAAAATAGATCCAACGTCCACGATCCAATATTATTTACATTTTATCTCAATTTTTTAAATTCTATTTTTCGTTTCAATATTTTTAATGAGAAAAAACTCACACGCTTTCTGTAAGGTATTCGAGGGAGTATGATTGAGCGATTCAGTGAAATGTGACTTGCCACAAATGAAAAAAAGTCCTACTTTAGTATGTGATTTTTTTGGTTTTGCGCATCGATCAATTTTCCTCGTTGGTAGATTTATTTTTCAATTCGAGACCCCTTTATTCGTCAGTGATGCATAATTTTTTATTGGCGCTTGCTTCAGAGATCTATTAGTGTTTCATGGGGAAGAAAAAATAGGAGCAAAAAAAAGACGAAAAGAATTTTTTTTTAATCAATGGTGGATTCGTATTAACATTGTACGGTACGTGCTTGCTTGGAACGGAGAACGTTACAAATAATAGTGGTAAATGTTCGGGATTGGCATGCTCATTTATTCCTTGCAAACAAACATAAAAAACATTCTTACGATGTGTACGTTTTTGATGTGGTAAAATAAATGAATAAATTTTATGAAAATAGATGAATTGTAAAGTGCTTATATAAATGTAAAAGTTGAAAAATATAAATGACTATGAATTAATTTAATATAATAACATATTGAATTTCATGATGGAGAGTGTAATGAGTGTTGATTTTATTCGAAAAGGTATCCCAGGGCTCGAACCTTGGCTCGCCAAGCGCGTTAAGCAAACACCAGAGAACGAAGTCGAGCCCGGAACAGTTGATCGCAACGATGATATCACCGTCGGAGGCGAGTCGCCGTTTGATCGCTTCGGAGTCGATGAACGATCTTTCTCCGCCGCCGAAAAATCCGGGACGTCAGAGCAGCATCGACCTCGACGATCCAGTCCACGTCACTCCTCCGGGAACTCCGCCACCGCCGTATCCGCAGCCATCACCGGCCAACGAGACTTCCTCATCGACGATCAATGACGTAAGAATCCAAAAGAAACAATTATCACATCGAGCTCGGGGATTTCCTGAAAAACCTTTTAATACGTTTAACTCTTATAACAAATAATATATCAAACAAAAAAATACAAAAAGATCACCATACTGTTACGTAAAAAATATATATTATATAATTCTGAAACTTTTATGCTATAAAGACATGGCAAATATCTGAAAACGGTTTATTGAAACATTTGCGTTAAAATATTAACTTTCATTCGTAGAGCCTCAGCGACAGCTTCGTTACTATCTCGCCGATTCGACAAAGTCTCAACGAAAGTACAGGATTACCGCCCATTCAGCAACCCATTATGTCCATGGAAGACGACGACATGAGTGACCAGGAAGTTGTACGTATATAATTTTAATCAACACATTGAAACAAATTTTTCACGTATATTTTATCTTTTCATTTTTCATTTCTGGTGTCGTGATAAAATATTGATCTATTGTTCGTTTTGCTATGAGAGATTTAGTATCGCTTTACCGCTTTATATATAAGAGAATGAATTAATGAACGATTGAAACGTGTATCAGGGTCAACTCGAGGATCACGGACCTTTCAAATCGCTCTCGAGATTGTGGGAACATCATGCACATCTTTCTGTATTCATAAACTACGTACTATCCAACAGTGACCCCTCCAGTCTGGTTAGTTTATTACTATTATTTTTGAGTTTACGAAACTATGTTTCCTCATTTACTTCTGATAATGGTAAGATAATAATTTTATTGTTACAGTTGTTCTACTTGATAACGGATTTATACAAGGAAGGGAACGCCAAAGAAATGAGAAAATGGGCTTACGAGATTCACTCAAGTTTTCTTGTACCTGATGCGGTGAGTTTGAAATACATTTTATATAATTGCATAATATTTTCTCTACATGAATATTGTAATTATTTTCCTTTTATCCAAAATTTAGCCGCTGCGATTAAACAACGTCGATGAAAACGTAGCCCGAGAAATCGATGACGTTCTCCAAAATGAATCCGACAAGGAAGAAATCTTGCGAAAGGTAATTACGAACGATCAATTGATTAATAAATACATAATCAATTAAAATAACCGTCGGAAAAAAGTGCTGATTAAAATCGCTATTATTTAAGATATTCTGGAAAGCAAGAACACGAGCAAAGGAAGAGTTGAACGAGCAGCTCGCGGATTTTCAGCAAAAACGAACGGCTGGGCTTGGAACGTTGTTCGGACCGAGTGACACTCAGCTCGACGAGAGTGTAACCGATAAAGTTCAAGAAACGAAAATCATCGAAACTTATCTTCTTCCTACAATGCAACCATTTCTGTAAGTCTTTATTTTATAAGGAATCATGAAAAACATTTTCAAGTGATTCCTTTTTGCTAATGTTATTTTTTTATATATTTCCTTTCAGAGAGGTAATAGAAAAGGATCATGTGGATCTTCGGCAATTTACAACGGCAGCTGGTCTGGCAACGATATTGACGAAGATTTTCCAAGTGAGGCCAATGATCGTCGACGGTGTGCCAACCTTTGTTGCGAAAGACAAATCCAACTTGAAAGCTCGTCTTCTGACCGGGAAAAACAGAAAGATGACCGTACGGGGTCATCACTTCATAGCGAACCAGTATTTCACCGTAACCAACTGTTTTCACTGTCAACTAATTATCGGTGGACTAGGACCGCAAGGATATCAGTGCAACGGTAATAAGTCAAATTTTGTATTTGTATTTTTGTCTTTGTATTTATTTTTACTTTTTTTCTTGTTTTAGTCTGCTATCTCAACGTCCATCGACTGTGCGTACGTGTCGTTGATGAGAATTGTCCAGGCCCATTGAATCGAAAGGAACGCACGAGTGCAAATGATCGGATTAGCAGAATCATGGAACGCATTCGTCCCGAAAAGAAACCACCATCGTCGCACCATCACCATCACCATTCGCAAAATCACATGCATCTGAGTGAGTTTCCATTTTATCCCTTTTACCGATCGTAAATTAATAAACGAATATATTTTTATGATTAATGGATTTTCTACGATTTTCATCTTGTAGTGATAAATAATAAGAAGATAAAAAATAATAATAGAAGAAGGGAGAGAGATTGGATGGGTGTTGGGGGGGGGGGGGGGGGGGGAGCAAAATTGAGTAGTTGAGAAAAATTTCCGATTTCAAGGGTTTAAATATACTGAATCTTTTGTTTTTTAATCACAATTAAAGGAAAGAAATAAAACTTTTATGAGAAAAAAAAATTTTTTTAGCGGTCAAAATGGGGTACCTCTTCAAAATGTACGAAAAAAATTTTATTAAGCTATTTATTAGCTTTGACGTCTTATGTCAAGTAATCAATTCATGATTTATTTTAATTTTTATTTAATTCTCTTTCGATCTGCTATGTTAATTGATTTTTAGATTTAATTTTTGTTTAAATACATATGTTTTTAAATCACCAAATACAATGTTCTTATTGTTAGTAAATAAAAGACTATTTGATGTTAAATTTAATCAAAATTTGAAATATTGTAAATTGTCACGAAATTTTTGGGGTATCCCATTTTGCCCCCACCCTACATACTCTTTTAATTCTGATTTCAGTCGAAAGGGTAAAACGAGCCGAGGAAGACGCGGGAACGATTACCGATGGCGAAAACGGTGAGTCGATCTCTCATTTTTTTTTCTCTTTCCACATAAAAGTGTCGATTCCTATCGCGATGTTTCTAGGCTCATCAAAAGGCAATAAAGTGTCCGGTAAGCTCGAATCGACTCACATGCGGATTTCGATAATAAAATGCATATGTTTTGCGTAACTCATAACTTACGTCAAACACAGCTAGTGTGTCAGTGGTGCAAGCAACTTGTGCATGGATATATTTCCAATGCAAAGACGAAGGATGACTTCATCGTTGCTTGCAAAGTTTACATGCCGTTCTTTCACGACTCCAAAGTTTCACTCATTAATGACAACGCGTCGTCTATTTTTGATACACTCATTCGCGCGCGTACGATTTATCGAATTCGAAGATTATCTCAACTTGAAAAAAAAAAGAGAACAAAATTACTCGGAAAGAAATGACGTCACGGGAAACAGAGGTCTGGAGAAATTTCGCAATTTCCGGACGACATCGCATTTGGAAATATGTTGAGAAAGAAACGAGCACGGGTGGAAAAAACAAGAAATAGGATCCACGAATTTCAAAGAGAGATCAAAGTGCAAGGACCGATGAAAAAACTATGCGAATTGTGGCACGAACTGTACAAGAGTGATATCTTCGTGGGAGACTCGTCGCAGTTTTAATTGCGAGCGTCGTACAGCACTCGTGGGCGTTTTTAATCGAGCTCGGCTCTCGACGTATCGCGCGAGCTTGAGCGACGCGACGGAAAAAAAATCGTACGCGCGCTCTCCCGAGTAAGCTCGCTTATTAAATCTTCATGGTCCGAAATGAGAATTCATCCCAGTGCGCGTACGAGCATCGAGACAGTGAGAAAATTAGCGAATTTGTGATCATCGCGAGTGAAGAAGAAAATCACAGGAAATACATTTTTCGATTCGCTTCGTTACTTTTTAAATTCTCGCCCTTGAAGATTCAACTCAATGTATATTTCTTTTTTTTACGATGCGACGACACGTGCTTGACATATTTTTACGTCTAGCGTAATTTTTTGCCTCGTTCCGTTCCTACCGCCTCGGGCGCTAGCTCTGGGAAGAAGAGAGAGAGAGAGAGAGGGAAAGCTCTTAATTCGGGTCCCAGCGGTGGAGGGAAGGCCGGAAACGAATCGAACATACAGCAGTAGCCGAAAGGAAGAAGTGGATTGCGTATACGAAAGGAAGCAGTTCGATGAAAGAACGTGAAGAGTTGTAGCTACAGAGAATGTTCTTCTCGTGATTTTTTAAGCGTCATTTTCAATTCCCTTTATTTTTGTGTTTTCCAACTTTTTCGGCGTGCAACATTCGCTTTTTACATTCTACAGAGTCTTTTCGTGCTAATATGTTGGAAATTCGTACCTCAGAACGCATCGGGGGGATAGGGGAAAAGTCCCTTAATAACCCTGCCGGCAATTTTTCCCCTCTCGGAAATCTGAGGCTGTCTTCCGAGAGATGCAGGAACAGACTCCACCGAAAACTCAAGACAGACGGTAATAGACGGAGCAACGAGAAAAACCGGCGCTTCGGAATTCGTTACTTTTCCAAAATTTAACATTCAATCAACGACGACTATCAGTCCCCGAGGATTTCCCTCTGCATTATTTTATTTTCTATCAATCTTTCGTTGTATATCATCATATATTCAAGAGAATATATTTTTCATTTAATTGCAAGTATTTTTTTTTTTTTTTTTTTTCGAAAGAAACGAATTTCTCGCTCCTTTTCTCGGGGTTCCCCGACCCAGATCTGAAATTGGATGAATTATCCGAAATTACTGTGTAGCGAATCTGCCGGAAAAAATAAGTCGTGACAAAGTGGCGAAAAAGACGTCCAAGTCCAGAAGTTTTCACGGACCAGCGGTGAGAGCATCGATCGCGGGAAAAGTCTGGGATACTCTGTCCGCGGTAAGGAAGAGTCGAGGCTCGTGCAACGACACAACAAGATCCGGAAGTTTGATCGTCGATCTGGACGTGAGTGGAGAGTGTCGAGAGTTGGCGACAGATCGAAAAATCAGTGAAAAGTGCCTGGACGAATCTTCCTACGAAGGCAAACATCTCATCGAGCTAAAAATTGAAGAAAACTCTGTCAACGATAGTTTTAATCAAGGTTCGAGGGTTTGTGTAAATTGAACAAAAATTATTAACATTTTTTTCAGCAACGTTTTTTTTTTTTTTTTCGAGATGAAGAGAATTCGTTTTTCTTTTATCGAGAAGTATGAAAAATAGTCTTTTAAAGAGGAAGCGCACGAGAAGGTAAAAGCAACGGGAGAGTTTTTTGAAGAAAGAATAAAAAAAAGGGATAGAAAGCGTTTGATATAGCAAGAAAAGCAAAACGATATCTTTTCGCCGAGAGGAGGAAGAAAAAAGGCTCAAAGAGAATGCTAATTAGGGATCGGATGATTTTTGTCCAAGAAGCGATCGATGAGAAAAGTGTCGACAGACGAAACGTGCTCGAGACGACTAGGGAGAAGAAGGAAGGAAGGAAGGAAAGAAGGAAGGGCGTCTGGATTTCCGGTCTCTCCGTCCCGAATGCTCCCTCCGTACAACGAATTTAGTTAGCCATCGCCAGTGTCAAACTAAAAATATCCGTCAAGGCGCTTTCTTTTTCGACATTCCTGCCTGGATGCTTCTCCGCGAGAGACGACGAAACGAGAGACCGAATACCCCGAGGGTGGTCTAATCCTGGACACGTAAAATTTCTCGTTGCAACGAGACACGACGCGGGGAAACGCATCATTGAACTCGATCTTGAGACCTCCTTTATTCATTTCTCTCTCGTTTTTTGTGCCCCAACCGTCTGCTCTGGCAATTTCGCAGAGTTTATCACTCATCGGAATTTTCATTGCTTTCGAGAATCGTTTTTATCGTCCGAAACGTCAAGGCATTTGAAAAAAAAAAAAAAAAACGAGCTGACGGTTTATTTATTGGCGATTAATGGATCGCAATTGAGATGCATCTGAAGGAAAATCGTTTCTCGATGTCTCACGAGCATTGCGATTTCAATATTCGCCATGAGCAACGTTCTATACTTAAATATTGCAGCGTAAGAATGGAGAGGAGGACCGCTTTACAGGCGGACGCACTTTGCGGTCGCTGATAAGACGAGCTACCTACCAAGATCGGATACTTGGACTCGCGCCAGACGGAAAAAGAAAGAGAGAGAGAGAAGAATGAAGCACATTTTAAATTCACTTGAATCGGAGACCGAAAATATTTCTGATACGACGCGTGCTTTTCGATCGAAAAACTTGGACGTAAAACCATACATATTTTTAAAATACGTTCCAATTTATTATGAACGAAAAAAACGAAAACGAAATAATTATATTCTCTTTCACGTATAATCTCACTGTCTTAATTAAATAATTCGATGTACATGATAATATAGTAGAAAATATAAATTGTATATTCTTTGAAACTAAATTGAAAGTATGAATTTGAAAAGTGTAGTCGCGGCGCTTTGTTTGTTGATTGTTAAAAAGTATCAACATTTGCGTTTTATTGTCTGTTAAACAGGAGAACATCGCGGGGGCGGTGCGAGCGGAAATACTCGTGGCAGCAACGAAAGGGGACGCGTTTCCGCTTACGGCGATTATCCAGATAGCATGGACAATCCTTCCTCGAGGGAAGATATATCAGAAATGTACGTAAAGAAAGAAAAAAAAATCATGAATGAAGCTAGATTATTTTGCTTCCCTTCCTCATCGTAGCGAATTTTTTCGTTATCGACTAGTTCTAGTTTTTTTATTATTTAATGTCCTTTACTCTTAGGGTGCAGCAAAATATTTCCAGTAAGCCAAAGACGTCAAACATAAACAGGTCTGAAAGTTACAAAGAGCGGATACACCACAAGGTGAGAATTATTTACTTTTTTCATGGAATTATTTGAACGTGGTGATTTTCCTAGGAATTTGTTTATGATTCAATAATATTGCTTGAATGCTTCTCGCGTGTTTTCCACACGAGCAGCTTTTCATTTTAGTAAAAACGGAGAGTGATATTTTTGCTTCGCGAAAATCGAACTGAATGAAATTGCCCACAAATGCGGTGCCCAAAATAAACTGGTTAAATATTTTACGATGGTCATATCTTGCCGATTGTATCGGATAGATAGTAATTTGGCAAAAATTCTTAGCATACCTGAGCATACATATACGAGACTATTCCCCGAATCGTGATACTCGAAAAATGATAGATCCCGGATAGAGCGAGAAATATACGCGAATAGAGGATTCAAAAATTCTTTTCGAATTCCGAATAGAGATGTTTTGAGCATGAGATAACTGATTTGGGGGCGACTGATTCTTCATTTTTTTATTTTTACAGAGGCAGCTGCGAGAGAAGCGAAAAACCAGCGATCCGAATCTTTCCAAGACCAAGTAAGTTTTGTCGGATCGTTTTTCCATGCCGAATTCCAAGAGATGGAGATTCGCAAAGTTAACGAAGAAGAGGATCACGATGATCTTTATTATTCCCGTGCGACAGAGCGATTCGTAAAATTAATCGAAAAAGAAAAGAAAGGAAAAAAAAAGAACGCAAACGTTCTGTGACGATTCAGGTGAAAGCGAGCAAGAAGCCTCGGATTCGATGAATTTACGTTCCGAAGACGTCGAGACACGGCCTTGGGACGCTCGTGTCTATAGATTTTTTCTCTCCGTCTGTGCGCGCGAGGAGCTTTTTCCTCGCCTCTTTTTTTCTGCTCTTTTGGCAGAAGACGATTCGGGGTGCGCGTCCCGTGTTAAACTCTAAAGCGATGCGGAACGATCGCGCAGACTCGCGTTTCCGTTTTCCTCCTTCGTTTCTCCCTAAAGGTGGTGGCTGAAAGCTTTTCCACTCAGTGTGACGTTAAACGCGCTAGCTTCGCCTTTACACGCGCTGAGCGCCAATTTTTGACAGCGACGACTCTCCGCGCAGCATAGATTTTTCGTTTATTTGTCCAAATTTTTGTTTAACGGCAGAGGACGACGCGTGCTATCGCGACGCATAAATGTCGAAAAAATATTCAAACCGGATAACTATTTAATAACTGTCAATCCACTAGGTGGGTCCCGAACCTATTTTTCTTCATTGTTACAAAACTTTGCCAGTCGCGCCTCCGTGGCGTATATACCCGGAGCCAGCTCTATTTTTCGTTTCTTATTCGGGAGAGAAGGAGCGAGAGAGATGGAGATATTGTCGTCGCGGGTGGCCAGGCAAAACTATAATTAATATCGCGTCCGTACCGCGAACTTGTTGATCTTTCCTTCTTTCATTCATTTTTTACGAGCTATTAGCACAACCATTTCGAGCAATTTTCCGAACTTTTGCTCGAGCATTCGAAATGCCTCTGTTTTAGTTTTTCCACCGTTTACTTTTCCCTATGGAGTTACGAAAAATGTGAAAGTCTGCGTGAAAAGTCTTTTCTGTAAACGCGAAGCTCATTCGCGAAAACACGAAATCAGCCAGAGTCGTAAACTTCTATCTTTGACTCGTCTTGTAGACTCCTACACGTTTGAAAATACCGAAACGAGCAAAGGAAGGAAGGCACTTTCCAAAAACATTCTCACATCCTTGAGAACGCGTGTCATAAAATTGTTGCTGCTAATTCCAGAACTTGAACGAAAACATCAATTCACTATCTTCAAAAATCAATCTTATTTTTTTATAAATATAACTTGAAAAGTTTTTTTTTTTTTTTTTTTTTTTTTTTTCAAAATAAACAAACGAATATATTGTTCATTTCGCTTATGGAAATAGTATTTTCGTAGGATATCCTGTAATGTTTACGGTGGGAAAAAGAAAACAGAAATATCGTTGTCAGACGTATCGATTCCAATGAACGTCCTTGAAATGTACCCTGTCGTGGACGATCGCGCAATAAATCTGATTAGTGACTCGGAGAATTACGACTTTCCTCGGAGGTAGGTTCGAAAGGAGAGGCTCAGAGAGAAAGAGAGAGAGAGAGAGAGAGAGAGACAGGGTGCAGTGTCAATAAGGTGCTCCGGAAGAAAAAATAAATAAGAAAAAAACATCGCCACCACGTGTCACTTCAAAATTGTGTCTTTTGCCTCTATATCATTTCTATATTTATTTTTTGAATTCTCTTCATAACAGGAAGGTAACGTTTGTAAACTTTCAATCTCATAGTTCTTTCTTACTCCATTTTTTTTTAAATCCAAAGTTTAATTCTCTAGGGAAAAATATCGTTGTGAACTTTGAGTCTGTTGATCAAAATTCAATATTCAGTGTCTATTTAAAATTCTTGTTTTCAGTACTACTAATAGTACTTGGCAAAGTTTAAAAATTTATTTTTTTCCTCTTTGCTCCGCATGTATAGAGAAATAAAGAGTAAATTCTCTCCCGCAGTTCTATAAGAGGAAAAGGTCGGAAGTTGGAAACTTTGGTGGAATCTTGGAGAGACACAAAGATATTGATCTTGAAATTCATACGTGGCGAGGTCGATATTGTCAAATCAATACTTTTATAGGCTCAGCCTCCGATCCTTGCTACACAAGCGCACCTTCTCTGCTTGAGTGTACAAGAGTAGGTCTTAAAATTTGTCATTTTTGATGTCGAAAAGGAACAATTTACAAAAATGGTATACAAACTTTTTTCATGTGACCTTGATTTTCTTATAAAATATTTTTGACAATCATTAAAAATGAATTTAGAATAGGTAAATTTTGGTTAGTAACTTGATGAATATGATTTGTTTGAATTGTAGAATTGGGTATAAAATGAAATTTCTTATAAATAGAATCGAAAGACGTAGATGTAGTATATAATGGAAAAATGTCGGATAACGGTTCGGAGAGTCGAGAGGGTGAAAATTGAGGAAAAAAGGAGGAGAGGCCTCGTGGCGGAATAGAGACGCAACATAATACATGAGAATAGATGGTTTTCGTAGGCGAGGCTGTGCACTCGTATGCAAGACGAATAATGGCTCGTGAGGAGGAAGGGGAGCGGAGGGGAGGAGGGATGAATCAGTAAGGGGTGGGTTTGTACGACGATGTTTCATAGAGTTCCCTCTCTCTCTCTCTCTCTCTGTCGGAGTCTCTCATTCTCGTCTGGTAGGGAAAACGTTAGACAGAGAACGTGATTCGTTCGTACCTTCAGCCAAGCTTGATTAAAGTGACGAAGGAGCGGCTTCGATAACGTTACCAGGACACCGTTATATCCAACAACCTCTACTTAGATCGAGGGCTAACTTTTTTCTCCTCTTCTCGCTCAAGAACTCATTTTTTTACTCACTTATTTCAATTCAACTTAAACGCTTCCATATTTCGAGTCGTGTCTCCCAAATCAAAATTATTCAATTTTTTATTCACTTTTTCGCTGTGTTTATTTTCGTAGTTCAATTTTATCCTTGTACATTTTTTTTCAATTATTTATTCTGTCATTGTCATGAATTGTTATTACTTATGACATAAGAAATCGTAAATTTATGTCACGTTCGTGTTCATTCATTTACCTTTCACTATCTTTTTCTCTCTGTTCTCTGTTTCACTTCGTTTCTCTTTAAAAAGCTCTGTGACGAAGCTTTTTTCGCTGTACGAGCCAGTTGCGTCGCAACCATATTAGGGCAGTAAATAAACGAGGTTTCATTTAACTAAAAGCAACTGTGTGTTTAAGCATCAATTTTTAGATTCATTGTTTATTCGGAGTGTGATGAAGAGGAATGATAAATAATTTTTTTGGTAAATTTTTGTCAATACATAATAATAACGGTAATAAAAGAAAGTGTATTCGATAAATGGTCGATTAAGTATACTTTTTCGGATCCCAATTGCTCGTTATCTTGCCACTAAATTCATTAATTCGATGTGTGTCCTTACGAGGGATGGAGAAACGAAAAATGTATCGAGAGATAAAAAGGTCGTGGCTCGTCTTGCTGCGTAATAATAAAATTCTTACGATACGTATAATAAAAGCTCGAAATGTCAATGCACCCGAGTCGCGCATTCCCTTCTTCAATTGTGGCCAAATGGCATTATGAGTCGATGATAACCTTTCAACCATCATTTCCAAGGTCTTATTATTTCTCAAGTATTTTTATCGTCACACTTTTCGAGAGAACAAAATTAACGAGACAAATTTTTTACGCGTCCGACTGGACAGAGAGAGAGAGAGAGAAAAGTAGGGAAACTTTTTTCAATTATCTTACGAGAAATTTTGTAAAATCGCTTGCATCCTCCTCATAGAAAAATATGTTGTTAGTATCCATCATGGAAGTAAATGATTTTATTACATGCACAAGTATTGAAAATTACGATCACTTCGTTTAGGCGTATTTCGATCAATAAACTAAGGAATGAGGATGATTTTTAAAAAATGAGTAAAAATTGGATAAATCGAGGGAATTTGTTATTGATGGTAGAAAAAGTAGAGAGGAAAAATAGAGTGGGAAAATTTCTCCGAAGCCGTCTACATGTTTGAAGAAACCTTTGAAGGGTAAAAAAGAATGAGACAGAGGGGCTCGCGTCGCGTTCGTCCTCGACCCAATTCTCCTAGAGACGGTAATATGCCTGACGCAATGACGCATAAGGAGCCCACTTTGTCCCTTGATCAATCGACTACCGATATTATAAATAAAAAGTGCATTAACGCCGACGATGAGAACGTCGATGACACGAATGGATTCTGTCCAACCACCTGTCTCACCGTTACGGAACGTCGTACTCGATCCGAAAGGTACATCGTCGGAAGAAAAAGGAAAAATAACAGAAAAATCGATCAATCGTTGATGCTTGCGCAATTAATTGTCACTTATTATTGACTCAATTATGATGCTCTTGTGAAAAAAGAATAATAATAGAATAAAGATCGGAGAAAGAAAAAAATGGGAGATAAATGGATTAATTTTTTTTTTTGTGACATAAAATAATGAAAATTTATTTATAATTTAGCGAATCGTCTGTCGCGACAGGGAAAATATTTCGAGCTAATGATTGAGTTTAGAACTGGTTCCAGTGACTGCGAGGCGGCTGGAACGTTTCCTGGAAATTCGGCGGGAAGTTCGTCGAACAGCAGCCTATCGACGAGAAGTTTGGACAGTCCTAGCACCAGCCTGGAACAGGTACATCCGGCTAATGCGGGAGCAAATACGTCTACTTCGTGGGACAGCGATGTCGACGTCGAGGCCGATCCACCGGAATGGAGCCAGGGCGTCTCCGAGGAAGTCCTTACGGGTCTCAGTAATTCCGAAAAAAAGAGACAAGAGGTCATCAATGGTGAGTCAAAAGAATTTTCAACATTACTTTCCATGAACTTGAATTTGAAAAATGTTCGTTTCATATTGTATTTTTGAAAGGATCATTATTATTACGAGATTCTTCTGTTCTTTCCAGAACTATTCCATACGGAACGATCACACGTACGCGCGTTGAAAGTTCTCTCCTACGTCTTCCACAAGCCTCTTCTCGAATCGCAGGTGCTTCCTCTGGAGCAGATACAGTTGTTGTTCTCAAACCTGGATGAGATGGTGACAATACACTCGCGCTTCAACCAGGCGATGAAGCGAAAGAAGAAGGAGAATCCGTGTGTCGGGGACATTGGGGATTTGTTGCTGGAGATGTTCGACGGTGAGGCGGGCGAAGCGTTCGAGCGAGCGGCGTCAACCTATTGCGCGAAGCAGCAAGTCGCCCTGGACGCTTTGCGAGATCGACGACGAAAGGATCCGAAATTAAATTCCTTTCTGAACGAGATCGAGGCAAATCCGCTCTGTCGACGGTTGCAGCTCAAAGATCACATTCTCACGGGTATGCTACGGCTGACCAAGTATCCGCTACTCTTCGAGAATCTCTCAAAGTACACGCCCGAGAGCAACGAGAAAGAAAAATCTGATGTGTTGCGCAGTCTCGAGAGAAGCAAAGACATATTGAGCATTGTCAATCAGGCTGTACGCGAGGCCGAGGACTATCAGCGCTTGGCAGAAATTCAGCGAACGATAGACAGATCGGTCTTCGACAAGTTCGACCACCCTTCGGTCCAGGAATTCAAAAATATCGATATAACGAAGCGTAAATTATTGTTCGAGGGGCCACTGCAATGGCGCATCGTAAATCGCCCGAAGCTCGTCGATCTTCACGTAGTTTTGCTCGACGATACGATATTTTTGCTTCATCGGCAGGATGACAAGTATGTGCTTAAGTTTATAAACACGAATCAGATGAACACCGTGCTAAGCCCGATTGTTCGCGTTTCTACGGTACTCGTGAGAAACAACGCGGTAGACAAGAATTCGCTCTATCTCGTCAACACCTCGCAAAATGGTGCCCAAATTTATGACCTCGTTGCCGCTTCCGAAGCCGAGCGTAAATTGTGGTGTAAACACATATCGGAAGCCGCGGAAGCTTATTATAAAGCGCGCGATCGTGAGGGCCGCAGACCGACTCCTCCGACCGGAATGAACGAAGAACCTGAAGCGCCGGTAATCGAGCAACCTGCTACGATTATTCCTGAGGCTGCGACCAACAAGACGAACGGTCCTGAGATCGAGGCGAAAGAGTCAACCGAGGAACCTGCAGCTCCCTCAAAAGCTGAAACGGAACTTGAGACTCCGGAAACGAATCAAACTGACGGCAGCGGTGAAGCGAAAAACGCAAAAGAGTCGGCTCGCGGACGTCGTTCACCGCTATCTGGTAATTTCATTAATTCTTTTAAACACCATTTGAAGGTATCTCAATATGTATAATAAGAAAATTGAAAATATAGAACCAGTAGGAGATAGGAAACGTATGAAAATTCAACGAAACTTGACAATAATTTTTTATTGCGTTCAAGTTTTATATTTTTTATTTTTTTTTTTTTTAAATGACAGGAAAATCTAAATTTTATTAAATTCCTTCAAATTTATCGATTCGCTAATATTTTAGGTGGTTTCGACTCGATGAGAATTACCTGCACCCAGTGCTCGCTAAGTGACCCCACTGAAGTTCATACCGAAGTTCGACCTGTTCACGTTGCAGAACCTGTTCTAACTCCAATAGGTAAATTTTACACTTGAATTATTGTATTTTGATTCTTCGGATGTTGCTTACCATCTTTTTTAATAAAGAAACCAAACCCCTTTCAGAATGTTTGAGACGAAAGGACGAGGCAATAAGACAAGCTTTGGTTGAAAAACAATCCTTGGTCGCCGACATTTTGAACATACCAAAGGAAGACTACGAGCACGTCGCGGACATGGCCTCGGAAATGTCAGGAGTCGATAAAGAGCCGCCTGAATTGATACTCGCTGCGATTAGTCAAGGTTTCCATTTAAATCTTTTATGCGGGATTAACTTTCTTTTTTTAGAGGATCACCTGCCAAGTTGTATATTTCCCTATTTTCATCTTCATTGGTTTAACATAAATGGCTCTTTTACAGCAAACGCGTTGACCGGACTATTGAATTCTGCTCTTACCGTCACCGAGAGTGACACGGTTTTGGCGTCGAAAGGAAACATTCTACCGCCCCCGGCATCTTGTGAGGCCACGGGTTGTAGACCTTCCCGATTCAAAAATCATCCTCTCCAGCCTGCCGTATCAGTTGCTGAATTACAACCGTTGTGTCACTCCCTGACAACTCAACTTTCCCAGTTACTGGTACATCCAAAAGACTTGCGATGTTTTGCAACATTTTTTTTTAATGGTCTTAGAAAGTAATATTTTTGTCGTTTTTTTACCATTCTTAAAAATGTCCTTCTACATCATTGCAGAAAATTGTGAAGGATAGAGAGGATGAGCGCGAGAGGTTACGTAAGGCGTTGAAAGACAGCAGAGAACGTTTGCACGCTATCGATGCTGATACGTCACGTGAGCATCCGGGCGCGTCTACGACGGAGATCCATACTCAAACGGAGTCCGGTTAGATATCTTTTTTTTATCAAACGAAAGTTAAAGCGAACGTGCACAAAAAATTATTTAAATCTCATTCGTCAAATTTTAGGCGAACTCTCAGCGGTACAAACCACTTCCGAAGACATCAACAAAGATGTAAGTTTTGATATTAATATTTGAATTTAGTAGGATCGTTTAAAAAACTGAAAAAGAAAAGAGAGTTAAAAATTAATTTGTATATTTTTTGTTGTAGGAATTTGTGGATGCTTGCGGCGAATTAGAGGATGAGGTTGAAGCGACGAGCTCGAAGGGCGGTATCGAGACTGACGTGATGGGCGATAGTGTGGGTTGATAGCCCAAACAAATTTCTTTTGTTTTTTCGTCGATAATTCTATTGGGGATGAATAGTGCATTGTTTTTGCCAAGGCCGAGAATCCTCGACTGCTGTCTCGAAATTGATGAGCAATTGATTCGCATGTTGGTGAAAATGATAAAAAATTGTAGAAAAGACGAGCGGAACGAATGAAGGAGAAGGCTGAAAAGAAAAAGAGAAATGAAAATGGCGAGTAATTGTTTCATTACCGAATGTAACGTTATCGCCAGTAATTGTTCGCGATAAGAACGAAGAAGAAATCAATTGGTTTACGTTAAACGAAAGTTTGGACGATAAAACCGCAACAATAAGCAAAAAAAACGAGCCTTTTACAAAGATTTTATGTAAATAGTTTGTAGTGTCCACCGTGATGCAGCTTGATTGCATTTAAATGGTCACGACTGTGTTCGATCGAATCACTTGAGTGAAGACTGTCGGCAATTTTTTCTATACGATAGCCAAAAATCATGGATTATTCATCAGAGTAGGCGAGTATTGAAGAAAATAAGAACGCACCCATCACTAATATAAAAACCTCATACGTATCGATGTGGGAGCTTTTTACAATAGTAGTTCGATTTTTTTACGCGTTTATTAAATAAAATGATGAAAAAAAACATTTTTGAGAAACGTCTTGCGCGATTTTCGCGTGTTCGTCAAAATCTTTATATACTGTGCCGAATTTTTGCATTGTACGGAAACGATAGAGAATTTTTTGCCTGTTTATCAATCAATCAATCATGACTGCTTACATAAAATCTTTGCTCCTATTCAGTAACGATTATACGAATAACTACGAGGTACCATTTATGATTATTGATATTATTATTATTATTACTACCGCTATTATTTTATTCTTATCATACTCTGTACATGTAAAAACAAAAAATATTTAATAACGATATTTAGCATTATTGTATTAAAAAAAAACACGGTCTAGAGTTAAGATTTTTTTGTATTCGAAATAACACCCAAGAGTTGAAACAAAACGCACCACGTCTTGTGTTCCAAATGTAAGTCTGGAATACAGGAGGAGAAACCCAGAAAGATAGAGAGAGAGAGAGAGAAAGAAAAACAAACGTGATCACGAGCACGTTATTATTTGTCTCCACACGTCACTACTTTGTTATCTTATCAAGGATATTAGAGAAATGTATGGGCGATGCGTGGAGGGAGAGGAAGAAGAAAGCGTTGCCGGTCCGTCGATGATGCGCTCACCGTGTTGTGTACCAAGTTGGGATCGCTGCCGAGGTCATCGAGTGAAAATACCGTTATGAATCAACTCCGTTAGGCGTGGCTGTGAGACGGAAAAACTCACGAAATCGAAAAAGTCTCCATGTCTCCAACTCAACGGTGACACGTCTCAATCGTGCTCTATCGTTTTTTTACATTTTTTCAGTTGTTATTCAATTTTTTTCTTTGTTAATCCGTTTAAATAGTTAAAAAGTCTACCGCAATTATGGCTTGCAATCCCGTGCAGTTTATTCTCTGGCTTATTATTTTGATTTTTCTATCGTTTTTCGTCGCCTTCTTTTGCGCACCCTTGTACGTAATTGTACACTGTCTTACTGGCTTTATAAGCCCACTGTCGGTAAGTTTTTTTTTTCATTCAGGAGGAAACCTTTTTCTTCTGATCCTTTGTCTGTGAAGAAACTTTGATTATTTATTTCGTAAACATTTATTCATCTTTTTAACTGGTTCATTTTACTTTTTACGCCTTTATATTAATATAAATAAAGCACGAAAACATTTTTTACCTTATTTACGTTTGAAATATTTATTCGTTTTCTTTTTTTCTCATCATCCACAGGACATTTCAGATTTACTGCTAAAGGCTTGCCAGTTTCCACGTTTTTGCGTCGATAAGATGTTGAGTTCGTGAGAACACTCGGCGCGTTGTCCCTATTCTCTATATCTTGTTTTTAGTTTTTATTAATCCTACTACCACACACGGCTCAGTACACAAATGTAAATTAACTCGAGAACAAAATCATTGAGTTGTAAATTAAAAAAACATGCGAAACGTAGAAATCAAAGCATCAATCAAAGACTGGAGTAGAGTAAATCAAGTAGCCAAAGAACTCAATAATTCGGAACCAACACTGATCGAGCAGAATGATGTTTTTTTCAAAGTACAGAAGGGTCGGTTAAAATTACGCCGATTTAAGGTTAGTAACGAAATTTATGAAGAATTATATGCCAACAGTCTTTTACCAAATTCTTATTTTTCCTACGATTTTTACATTTATACAGGATGGCTCTGGAGAACTTTTATTTTATGAGAGACCAGATGTATCAGGACCAAAGCTCTGTGACTATAAAAAAGTGAATTTAAATCTTGAGGAATGTGTCGGAATGGACGAACTGCTGGCAGAATCAAATGGAATTCTTGGAAGAGTGAAGAAAGAAAGATATCTGTATATGGTTGGACAGAGTCGAGTGCATCTTGATCGTGTTGAAAATTTGGGAGAATTTGTAGAAATTGAGGTTCCTTCGTCATACACTCTATTTACATATAAAAATTTAAAAATAGCACAACATTTGTTTCTATATTGAATTTCAAATTTAATTCTTAGGTTGTTTTGAGAGATGATCAAAGTATCCAGGAAGGAGAAGAAATCGCCAATCGATTGATGGAAAAGCTAGGAATAGAGGTCAACGATTTAATACCCCAGGCCTACATGGATCTCCTGTTGGCTGAAACATAATCAAAAACCCAGTTAAATAACATTTACATATTAATCCAGAATGCACCTGCTGTGTTCATAAGTTTTAATGAATAATTTTTTAATCTAAACGTTTTGTTACACACACACACTGTTGAAAGTATATACAAATTTATACTTCTCATGTAACCGGAAACAAAATATATTTTTTGAGAAATTTTATATTTGGAAAACTTATTGCCGCAATGATGAGAATAACGTACGAAAATGATAAATAGAAAGTAAAACCAGTAAGTAAACAAAAAGGACAGATTTCGTGAAGGAAAAAAAAGGTTTTAAAGGTGGCGCTGTCTTTCGTGACAAAACTGTTCGAACTGAAGTGAACATGGCGTCTGTCAAAAATATAAGAAGTTGACAGGTGTCTTATAAAAAACAGTATTAAATATCAAGATCTTATGCGATTTGTGTATTTTGCATATGATTCGTTCATTTAGTGTGGCTACTTGAAAAAAAAATAAAAATAATGGAGGTCAAACCAAAAACAGAACATTTATTAGCTCTGAAAGGTATTTTATAACCTCAAAGGTTTTATAATTTTTCAAAATTCTTTCCTAGGATTAATGTTATTCGCGATTAATTCGTAATCTTCTCACAGTAATGAGATTGACTCGTCCAACACTCGCAAGTCCAATTATTGTCACATGTGACTCGACGGATTTGCCAGGCAATACTCTGAATAATGAGCTCAAAAATGACTGCACTGCCCTTCAGGGAATGGAAAGCTTAGCTGTAGGACAATTTATGGTTTTGCCACAAAGCTTTGGGTATTTGTTAAAATTTTCCATGATTCTTTATTTATTCGAATATTTAATACATTTCTGAAGCTCTGAACATTTATTATCTAAATTTAAATTGTTTCAGCAATATTCATTTGGGTGAAATATTTTCAAGTTATTTGTGTGTTCACAATGGCAGTAGTCAAATAGTCAAGAATGTTCGCATAATGGTAACAAAAATGATGAAAAGTCAATTTTATGAAGAGAATCAAGTTTTTGTTTTTATTCAAAGGATTATTACTGAAATTGAAATGCTCTAGGCGGATATACAAACAAGTACTCAAATGATTCCATTGTCGCACAAAAATGCAGAAGTTGCAGAATTGGAACCTGATAACACAGCGGACGATGTGATTCACCATGAAGTTAAAGAAATTGGGACTCACATGTGCGACAATCTCATTTTACCAAAAATTTACTAAAATTATGTTTATGGCATTTTTGAAGCATGACTTTTTTTCAGTCTGGTATGCGAAGTTAGTTACTTACCATCGAGTCCTGGAAGTACTACTCAGTCTTTTAGAAAGTTTTTTAAATTTGAGGTCATCAAGCCTCTGGATGTGAAAACGAAATTTTGCAATGCAGAGGTAATTTTTTTTTCATCTTCGCTAGATATTCCTATGATCCCATTCATTTTAACATTAATTAGATTTCTCAGTCCGATGAGGTATTCGTGGAGGCTCAAATACAGAATTTGACATCAGGTCCAATTTGTCTGGAAAAAGTTGCCCTGGAATCATCTCACTTATTTACAGGTGAACAAAATTTTTCATTCTGCTGCAATCAATTTTCGAGCTTGTTCACATATTCAATACGTTTCAGTATCGACGTTAAATACGAACGAGCATGGTGAATCGGTTTATGGCAACGTGAACGTACTGAATCCCGGTTCAAGCAGACAGTATCTTTATTGTCTGAAGCCACAGTCGAGCTTGATGAAAGATCCAAAAATGATGCACAATGCCACAAACATCGGGAAACTCGATATCGTTTGGCGTAGCAATGTCGGGGAGAGAGGAAGATTGCAAACCAGTCAATTGCAGAGGATTGTACGAATCTTTGTGTATCAAGTATATTTTATTTTTCAATAATCGTGCAAACGATGGATTCTGGCTCAAAAATTTTTTTCCTCAGGCTCCAGATTACGGTGATTTGCGAGTTACCGCACAAGATCTTCCTACAAAAGAATTTTTGGAAAATCCTATAGAGTTCAAGTGTCATATAATCAATACTTCGTGAGTATTATGAATTAAATTAATTTTATTTCGAGACTCATCAATTTTTCAAAATAAATCATCATCAAATGAAAATGCAGAGAACGAAACATGGATCTTCTTCTGAGCTTGGAATCAAACGAGTCGGTCGCGTGGTGTGGAATTTCGGACACTGTCATAGGAACGTTCAAGCCTGGAGCTTCGATTGATGTTCCTCTCTGCTTTGTTCCGTTGGAGACTGGATTAGTTGTAAATATTCTATCTATTTTTAAACACTTTAATTTTTCTCTCTGAAAGAATTGATCCAGCATTGTTTTTTTTTTCTTTTCCTTTCAAGACTATAGCTGGACTAAAATTATTGGATACATTCCTAAAGCGTGTGTACGACTACGATAACTTGGGACAAATATTCGTCTTTCAATCGGAATAGGATCCTAAAAATGATTTCGAAGGAATAAAGAACGAATTTTGTAAAATAATTGTGTAAATATGCAAAATATACGAAAAATGATATTTAATTAAAAAAAATGTTTTTTAATAATTGTGTATCAAAGCCTTCACAAGTACGAATCTATCGTAGACATTTTTTCACTCTCGCTCGCAGATCCCATTGCACAAGCAAGTAACGTTTGGATATCTCGTGGCTCGTTTCCCCCGAATATATAACCATTTGCTTTGTCTATCGCATTTTTAATTTGTAGCAGCAGCGCTTTGTTGGACACGTCCAGAGGTAAAAAATTCACCAGACTGTAGTCCTCAACCAACGAGATTATGGCGGCGTTTAATTTCTTGTATCTGCAATTTATTTATTATTATGTATATGCAATTTATTTATCTATAGAATCCGAAAGCCATCCAAATTATACTCACTTCGCTGTTAGGGGGTTCTCGTCGAGTTTTTCCAATAAATATCGCAAATCCAAAACTTCTGTATAAAAATCAATGTTGAAGTCGAGTCTGTCATCGAATTTCTTCATCTCGTCTAATTTAGTCATAACGTTAATATGAGGCAGACCAAGTTGTAACATCGTGCTGGTGCACAGCAGTAGAGAAGATATATATTTCCCTGCCAGTAATTATCATTAATAATTTCAATAATTCAAAGTTTATTCAAAAAAATTATCTTAAATATATCGATAATTCACTGACCGGGATCACTGCAATGATGCGAATCGATCAGTTGGACGCTGCATAATCTTACCAAGTTTTCACTCAACTTTTCGACTATTGTGGCTACAGATTTATGATGAGTGTACAATTCTACCTATAAAAAAAGATTCTAACGAAATAAATCTTGTTTCTTTTCCACGGAAAAATAGTTTTTAAGGTGATATGTTGTTCCGTATATGAACATGAGAGACGGATAGATGCAAAACGGATTTGCTATTTTCTCCGATATTTTTCATGTTTTAGAAAAAACTTTGATTTCCTCCGATATAGGATACTCGAACGTCACCGTAAAAATCAATAGAAAACAAACTGACCTGACCAGGACAGTCAATTATTATGTAATAATCTTTAAGATTCAAGATTTTATTGATGAGCCATGCGACGTTTGCTTCCAGAAACTCCATACAATATACAAGCGCTCCATTCGGTCCGAGTCCGTATACGTCCATAACTTCGCTATGTTTCACGAGTTCTGTAATATCGACTTTTGACTCATATTCCATATTCTCGTTTGCTGGATCTGAAGAATAAACAATTAAAATGTTCACATTTATCAGCTGATTATTTGTATAACTTTTTGCTCACGATGTGGCATTATTTTTGTGAAATGAATCTTTGTTCATTGATTTTTTTTTCGATAGACCAAAAACGTGTTTTACCAATATTGATAACTGCGACTTTACGGCCCATTCCTTCAAGAAATTTGCACATAGCATTGCAATATGTAGTCTTGCCACTACCAGGAGGTCCGATCACAAGTTGACCAAATATTAGAGACATTCTTATTTTTCCTTATGATTCTTGTGATTACCACGATTTTAATTGCTTTACAACTGTAGCTATAGCTTTTAGAGTATCTTTTGAATAATCCTTCAAACAAAGGGAAATTAGCAGACTTCTGTCTATGTCTATTTCCTCTGAAATGTAGCGAGCTGCCGCATGAAGCTCTTCGTCCTCTTTGCCGAATAATACCCTAAAAGAATTAGAAAAGAGTATTAAGAGGTAAGAATCAATAAGCACTCTGGCGCAAGAGTACATAATTTTATAATACGTATAAAAGCTGACTTTGTCGAGTAAATATCACTGGTGAACTGACTCAATGAAGCATCCCTGCTTACACTGATCATAGATCCAAATTTCTTAAACTGAGTGATTATCAGAAATATTCTATTGCTGGAAAAAAATTATAATTTTTGTAAATAATGTTGTTAAAAATTGAACAAAAAGTATCATAAAAATAAAAATAATTATAACAGAAATTAAACAAGAAGCTTGGGTTTGAATTATTTTCACTTGTATACGAAGGCATGATTTAACAGTTTTGAAAATAATGGACCACAATTAATTACCTGTAAAGTTCTATGACAATGTTTGTATGATTTCCGTTTACATCAAAACTGCAAGCATTAGTTTTGTTCATGATAAACATTCACATCTATCTCTACGATCGTTGTCAAATTTTTTTTTCTCTATTTGTGAAAAAATTTTGAGGATGAGTCGTTCACTATCTCCACCGATGATGTCTGAATTTCAAGGTTATATATGTCTACGGCTTTGAGGTTGTGTTGTTTGTATCTTTTAGAATAATTCACGAAGGTTAGTATGAAAGAATTTAATCTAAAAACTCTATTGAAATTAACAAATTAAAATTTTAAAAAATATTACATAGTTACAGAGTGAATAAATACTCGAATAATATAATTATTTAGTTATTTTTTAAAATTTACTTTACAAATCTTGTTATCATGCATATTATGTATGTATGTAAATTGTTCTTGTCTTTAATTTTTTTTTCGCTTAATCATTTGCTTCCTCATATTTTCTAGAATCACCTTCAGCGATGTAAGACATTGTTAAACAACATAAATTGAGATAGAAGATATACATAGAATCACAAAAATGCGTGTTTTGGAATTGTACAGTGGAATAGGAGGAATGCATTATGCGCTCAAAGGTAATCTATCGCTGATATGTTTTGAAAAATATTTTTTAAATTCTAAAATATGAAATACACATGCTAAAGCTTTTCCATTTTTCAGAGAGCAGTGTTCCTGGAGAAGTTGTAGCTGCTGTAGATATAAACACTGTTGCCAATGAAGTTTATAGTTACAATTTTCCCAAAGTTAACTGCATGAACAGGAACATTGAATCCTTGAGCGAGAAGCTACTGAAAAATTTAAATGTGGACACTATTCTCATGAGTCCGCCTTGTCAGCCCTTCACTAGATTGGGCTTACAAAAGGATTCTCAAGACAGCAGATCTTGCTCCTTTTTCCATGTTTTGAGTATAATTCCTAAACTCGATAGCCTGGAGCAAATTCTTGTTGAAAATGTTGTTGGGTTTGAAAATTCAGAGACAAGAAATGCGCTTGTTGATTGTCTCCAAAAATGTGACTTTAATTACAAAGAATTCATTCTAAGTCCCCATCAGTTTGGTGTCCCAAACACGAGGCACAGATATTATATGCTGGCCAAGAGAAAAAATCGACACTTTTGCTTTGCTCATTCGACATTAGAACATTCCTTTCCAGAGGAGATGAAAGAAATTTTGCCAACCAATTTGCATATGCAATTAGCTATTGCGGATGATACTTCAATTTCTAAAAAGACCCACAAGCTCAATCGAATTATTGACAAAGATATAGATGACGAAGAATTTGCACTTCCTGAAAAATTGCTATTCAAAAGATTTTCAGTTTTAGATATTAGAACTCCAGAGTCACAAAACTCTTGTTGCTTTACAAAAGCCTACGGCCGATATGTCGAAGGTACAGGTTCGATTTTAAGTCTTTTAAACCAAAGAGTATTTGAAGAAAAAATTCTGGAAATTGAAAAACTTGGAAAAAATCAACAAGATATTGAAAGATTGTTGATTGAACTTAAATTACGTTATTTCGCACCATCGGAAGTATCGAGGCTTATGTGCTTTCCAAGTACGTTCAAGTTTCCAGATTCCATAACCAGAAGGCAGAAATATCGGCTATTGGGTAACTCGATAAACGTTCACGTTGTCAGCCGTTTAATTTATTTATTAAACTACGAAGGACCATCAAAAACTGTAACGCAACAGTAAAAACGTATGTTGTGCAAACATTTATTTTCGTCAATAAACTTTTTTAAATATAATTTTCTCATTATCGATAAATGAACTTGTAAACATTCGATGATATTTTCAACAGATATTTTTGTACGTGTTGAAATGAGTATAGATAAATGTATTTATTTTAATTATTAAAACATGAAGGACCTTATTATAACGCCCCAATACAATATGAGTGTACACATTGTATGAGAGCTTTACATTTTTGTCAAGTATCAAGTATCTTTAAAAATAGCTTTATCATTAAAAAAAGATAACTTTAAAAAAATTCGGCGATATTTTCAACAGGTATCCCTGTTCGTTTAATTTGGAAAGGAGCATGGAAAACATGTTTCCAGTCATGTTTTCCTGACCAGCGATATTTTTGAGCTCCTCATGAGTAAATGTATTTTTATTACGTCGAGAAACCTCGACCTCTAGATATTCCAAAAATTGTTTGATCTAAAACAAATTTTTATGAATAATGTTGATGAAAAATCTCATAAATTCGAAAATATGTACGAGAGTACCTTATTGGACGTTAATTTATTCGTTTTTTCAGTAAAGCAATTTTGCGAAAATGTTTTCATTTCAATGGGCATTGATTGCTCCAATATTTCCATTGCATCCCAAACATCTTGTTCGTTAGTTTCGGGTCTAGAATCGACTTTGGCTCTAGCCTAGAAAAAATAAAATATTTCTATAAAAGTAAAAAAAACAATAACATTTAATAATGCCCATTTTTATTATTGTCATATTGATTAAAAAGTATTTACCTCTGTCAAAATTATCAGAGTTTGCACGAACTTTTCAACACCATTGAAAATTTCTCCCTCTTTTTCAAGACGTAACGAACAAATTCTGCCAATTATTACTTTCGATGCTTCCGAGAGATTTGGCTTTATGGACGTACGAACATAATTTACATACATTTTCAACCATTCTTCTGATAACAAATCAAACGATTCGTTTGGAGTCACGAGTTTTTCTCTAAACAGTAAAATTCACGAAGAAATGAAAAAAAATCGATTACAAAACTGCTTGAATGAAGCAGTATAATGATAATATGTATATATATGTATGTACCTCAGAGTACGATCCAAATTATACCGTGACTCGTTTTCTGCGTTATTCGTTGAATTGAAGAATTTTTTTTTCGAAGAATCCGCTCGTACGTGGTTTTGCAGCATCCGTTCGCACATTAATTTATCGAGATACTAAAAATGTCAGTAACAATGACTTTTAATCAAAAGTTTTGAAATTTTTTTTTTTCTTCTCCATGTTAAATCTTCAATCAGAATAAATATAATGTAATTATAAACAAAATTACCGTATCGACATGGTCCTGCATCAACAAAATTAAATGAAATTGAAACAAAAGCGACTTATTGAGATTTACATTTTCTACGAGAGTTTTTGACGGATCGTAACGTTTTTTTGTCGGATTTGCGATAGCAAAAACGGAAGATCTCGAGGGCAGAGAACTTTGCAGTTCTGGAGTACTTTTGTCAACGCTTTGCGTCACCATAGCATTGTACAAAATCTATAAATACAATGTGTAATTGATTCTCGAAAAAATGATGATCATTCAGAAAAATAGAAGCAATCAAGTATGAAATTTATTCTGCAATCGAACCTGGTGTTGACTCGGCATTTTATTGATGTCGTCCAGGCAGACCAAACTAGAATTTGTCAGGGCTCCAGATTCCAAATAATAACCCTCCACAGAATTTTCTCTGCACGTTTTGATTATCGACTCTAAGAATGCGCTTGAATTTCCACGAATATAAGTACCTCAAAAACAAAAGGTCCGAATGATATTATGCAACATTTATATTTGTTAAAAAAAGAAACATGTGCAATGTGCATGTATATAAAATACCTTGATGCGCAACACGCGCACAGGTACGAAGCAAATCAGATTTTCCAAGCCCCAAGTTGCTAATAATCAAGACATTAATGGAATTTTGTGTCCCATCGTTTTTGTGCGTACCAGAAATTATGCCGAGAATCAAAGTAGCCTTGAGAAGTTCGTGGCCTTGAACATTGGGACACAGGGAACGAACCAAAAGACTCAGAATATCTGATTCTGATTTTATTTTCTGGAATTAATTAATTATATATTGTATATAAGTGTAGCTTGTGCAATAAAAGTTTTCTAATTACTTCGATCACGCTCCAATTTGTCCCATCTAAAAGATTTTGAGAAGATTTTTTAGTCTTCGTTACAGATTTAGCTTGAATGTAAAGCGGATTTGATCTCGATGAGGGTTCGAAATTTCCGAGAGTCACCTGCAATTTTCATACTTTATTTGTTACAATTATTATTTCATCAAAATCGTGGATGAAACATTTTCTTTTTAATGACTTTTAAGATAAATGTATAAGGAACATTTAAGTAGTTGAATAATAGAGTTTAGAAAAAAGACGTGAGAAATACTCGAGGTATCCCAATGATCTGAATTGCGTCTCCCATTGTAAATCTGTCCACCATACTCTTGGTCAATCTGACAGTGACGATACTAGGCGGAATAGCGTTATTTTCATAACTTTCCTTCACGTGAATATTTTGGAAAACCTTTGTTGAAGCGTGATGCGAATCCATGACTATTTTCATTTTTCCATTGCCGCAAACGTTGCATTTTTTTGGCTCCGAATGACCTTTTTCGAGTTTTAACATTATCTGGCGACCGCATTTGCAAATGAGCACCCGCGTATCCGATATTAACATAACTCGTCCTATGCCAACAATTCTTCCATTTATTCCGATTAATTTTCCTAAAGAAAAATAAACTCATTACTCATTAGAGGAACAAGTGTCAAAATAAATTGAAAATGAAACGTTTATGTTTTAAAGATACCTACCGTGATAAGACAATTTTAAACAAGTTGGCAAATTCAGCGACTCGTAATTCAGTATGTTAATTCGATTGAGCTTCAGTGTTTTGAAAATAAACTCGATATTTCCCTGATTGATTTCGGTAGCTCTATGCATAGTTACCTGTCAACACGTTAGAAGTAAAACGTATATGTATACATTTTTTTGCCCTTACCTCTACACTAACGATTTTTAATTTTATCAAAATTACGCTCATAATTGAAATTTGAAAGCGTGTCTCTACTTCAAAGAATGCAGCCTTGATGGAATTTAGTGTGTGCTTTGGGTTGATTTTTAAGTCATCTGGAAAACTTGGCCATTCGCACGATACGTCCTTGTCTTCGATGCACGAATTTATATCTAAATTCAGACCCACTTCGATGTCGAATTCCTTCAACAGATATTTTGAGAAATACTTGATAAAAGTTTTTATCTGCTTCACTGTCGGCGAATTCTCATTGAAATCTGTTTGTACAAAAATAAAGGTAGGATCAAAAATTACTGGAATTTTGCGAAAAAAAAAAATATTTTTTGTCAAAAGTACCTTGATTGTAAAAGTATGGAAACCAACTGTGGTAAGGTACTTGATCATGAGTGATTATGTTGTAAAATAAAGGTGAACAAGTGGCACTTGTGTTTTCACAGTTTTCTTCTGAAGAAACATCAGTACGAGAGCTTCCAAAGCTCGAGTATCGTTTTAAGGAACAACCTTTTCAATTTAATGAGAAAAAAAAACAATTCGTATGAGCGTATTATTTTTTATCTGATTGTGAGTAAAAATCAAGATTTTTTTACCAGAATCTGTTGAACCAGACATTTTTCGTTTTGAACTTTTCCTCGAGCGTCCCATTCTCATACAAAATGGTGAATTCAACTACGCGAGGCAAATAATGTTGAAATAAAATTTTTTCGATTCATTCAATCAATGGATTCCCGTCAAATCGTAAGTACGATCTTCACCATTATGAATTATTGTTACTTTTGCAACGCAAGTACCAGGTCTTAAAAATTTTCGATCTTTTTCTTGTCGAGCGTCCCCAATCTTTTGTAGAAAATTTTCATAGTTGACGAATTTGAGTACATGAGTCAAACGAACGACAAAATCGATAGTAAAATGAAAAATTTCGAAAATTATTCATCGATAGACAAAGCACACAAGTACATACCGGAATAAAAAATAATATTTTTTCTTCATATTTTTGATTTTTAGGGTTATTTGCATTAAAAATTTGTATTCGATTCTGCACTGACACTATCATTTTCGAAATTAGTATCAGGATATCGTAATATCATAAATCAGGAAAGCTTTCAATATTCTTTATAATAATATTATTTGTTACTACTTATTTCATTTTTACGCGGGGTGAAGAAAATTACAGCAAGGATCAATCAAGCGGACAACAAAAATAATGCTGAAATATAAAGTTTACTTTATTCGTAAATGAATGCGTGAATCGTACAATTTTCAGAGTTAGCGAATGTGCCTTATAAAATAAGAGAATGAATATGAATGAAGAATTCTCACTTAAAAAGTTTTTTCACATTGTTTGTAATTCTGGCGGAATCATAATTTTCTTCTCCATGGCAAATTTCTTGAGAGCCTGGTACTTGCTGTGCCAGGTTTCAATTTCTTCTCTCATTCTGTTGTTGTCGTCCTGCATGGCCTCCATGTCACGATATTCCTGAGTCTTCTCCGATTCTAGCTCATCCTTTTGTTCAATGCGTTTGATTCTGCAGCTTGCTGCGTAGCCTCGATTTTTGAGAGTCCTCCTTCGTTGTTTCATCCGTACTATCTCATCCCGGGTTAGGCCGCGCAATTTCAATTGGCGATTTAGATCTCTGACAGATATCGTCACGAGCTCATCGTCGCTGATATCGAGACAAGGTCCAGGTGAAAGAGGATCCTGAAAAACGGTGGGATTTATAAACTTACATCTTTTACAATTGTTTCATTTCATATATTGAAATTTATGATTATTTTTGACACGTTATCACTTTTTTCAACAAAAATATCAATCATAGGTTATGTGCGTCATATTATGCTTATTTTTCATGTCATATGTCAGCTGTACAACAGTGATTGACGCCTGATGATGCAAGTTAAAAATGAAAAAAACTGTGCTTGACCTTAAGCCTTATGAGGGGCAGAGCTTCTTTGGGAGTAGCGAGAATTTTTCAATTGAATAACATGAGATTTAACTGTCAAAATACTGACCATTTTCATTGGAAATTTGCTTATTTAGCACAGAATATCAAGAACCGAAGCCTCGATCTTGCAGGAACGCAGCTTTCCCTTTGCATTTAATGATCGACAACTGAAATTGCTTAGTCATCCTGAGAGTTGGAGGTTTCGAGGCGATTCCATGTACCTATCCTTTGGATACGCAGCGATCTTTCCGAAGTTTGTAAACAGCAGCCATATGTATTTTCTCCTCCGAGAATCATCGGAAAATTTTCTTTATGTATTTGGTCAATTAACCGGAAATAGCTAAAATTTCTAATTGTGTATTTACTTTCGGTCTTTTGACGAAAACGAATCTTAGATTTTGGACTATACATAAAACAGAATGATTTCATTTACTTATATGTATTTCAAAACATATTTAACAAAAAATTGTCATTTTTTACATTACGTAATATAGCGCGCATGCCTAGCACCGGTGTGCCGTCAGTACCAGTACAATAGTACAATTTTAGATCCTGTGAAAAACTAGAGACAACCGCATGAAGGAAACAGATCCCTGCAAGAAATTCGCTTGCAAGCTTCAAACTTGTTTAAAAGGTTTGTTTCATCCTTCGATATTTGAATAGAATTTTGAGAATTGTCGGAAACAAAATTTCTCTTCAGAAAAAATGATATATATTAACCCGAAATGTTTTTGGTTATGAACTGAAAATGAACGCTCTTCACATTTTTCGGATAATTTTTATTTCTGAGAAATTTGTTATATTTTCAAACCATTTGTCAGTCTCTTTATTATATGCCTCAAGGTAATGAAATAAAATTTTTGTTTGTAATAAAAATATATATGGATATATAACTTTACTATTTTATGAGAGAAATTTGACAAATGAATACGTTTTTTACAATAAATTGATTTCATTTGAATAGATCAGTTTTCTTTCATTTTCAGAGAACATTTATCAGCCATCTCGTTGTACAAGCGTTATCGAAGAACTCAGGCAATGTTGTATTAAACATTCAGCCATATCTCTAGTCTGCGAGGGCATAGATACAAGCAAACCTTATGAGCACAAGACTGTCGATATTGTAAGTTGAATGAAAAATAAATTCTTCATGATGAATTTATTTCATTGTTCATTTTAATTTTTCTTTGGTTCATTTGTATACTTTAATGTAATATAAATATTGAGAATTGTATTTTTTATTTCAATTCTCTATTATTTTGCATCATTGTTGAAAATTAAAATGAAAAAATATATAGTATATTCTTTCGATCCTAAGAATCAAAGTTTAGTCTGGTTTTTCATAAGAACTTGGTTATTGATTTTCAAAGAATAGGCAACGATTGGATAACAACATTCGTGCGAGAGCCGGATGATTCAATTTTTTAATTCTTATGAAAAATTGAAGCAATCCCTGATTCTTCGGGTCGAAAGGGATATACTATATTTTTTCGAAGTTTAATTATTCGATTTTGAGAGAGAAATCTGTAATTTACGAATTTATCTATTAATTGTATACTCTGTTGAAAATATGAAATGGCTTCTAAATATTTTTTCAGAAAGAGGCTGGGAGAAGGTGATGGATTCTAAAAGAAGAATAGACCTTGAAAGAAGAATAGTAAAAGACAGATCCTGGATTCATAGATATCCCCGTTTGTTCGTAGCACTTGGAATTGTTTTTACAGGGTTAACATTGTTTAGTCATCCTATATATTTAATGTGGATGACGAGAGACCTGCGAAAATACGACGACGACGACGACGACGACGACGACGACGACGATTAGAAGAAATCAGTCCTCGAGCGTCATGAATTCCATAAAAACAGCTAAAGAAAGATTAAGAAAGTACCCACTTTTGATAGCAGAGTGTCGAGATTCTGCTCGAGAATACGCTAAATGCGTGGTGAGCAAGAATAACGTTAGCAAGGACAATTGTCAGCAGGAATTTGTGAAATTCAAAGCTTGCCTAGTAGAGGCTGCAAAGAGGCACAGAACGAAATTGTAGTCACCCAAGCCGCATATTTTCAATTACAATCTTGCAGATTTATATTTAAGAAAAAATGAACTCATTTTTTGTGCATTGTGCGACTGGACTCGTAATTAGATTGTTCTTGATTGTATATGCAAATTTTCACGATCGAACTTTCGCTCTTCCATACACTGACGTAGATTACAGAGTGTATACAGACGCAGCGCGTTTAATCGTTAACGGCTCGTCACCGTTCGATCGCCACACTTATCGCTATACGCCTTTTCTAGCTGCAATTTTAACACCAAACATCTTGGTGCATTCTGATTTCGGAAAAGTCATTTTTTCTCTCCTCGATATCGTAGTGAGTGTTGTGATAAAAACTATTTTATTGCAGGAATCGTATTCACGAGGAAAAGCAGAAAAATTTGCTCTGATCTGGCTTTACAATCCTTTGACGATCGTGGTAACGACCCGCGGCAATGCCGATTCACTTGCAGTTTTTCTCGTTCTTGTTACCCTATATTATTTAAAACGAGAAAAAACGATTTTGGCCGGACTCTTGCACGGTCTCTCGATCCATTTCAGATTGTACCCTATCGCCTTCAGTCTCTCGATGTATTTATCTTTAGGGAAACAAAATATTCTACCGAACGTGAAGCAGTCTAAGCTCGTTTTTTCGTGCTTAATTTCATTGTTCTTTTCCACGAGTATCAGTTATTATTTTTATGGCTACAAATATCTCTACGAGAGTGTTATTTACCATCTGGTAAGAAAGGATGCGAGACACAATTTTTCTGTATTTTTTTACATGACTTATCTGTCAACTGTGCAACCGAGTAACATCGTCAGACGTTTCATTACTCTTTTACCGCAGCTCCTTCTACTTGTAGCACTATCCTTCCGATATTCGAGTAAATGTCATCTCCCCTTTGCTATGTTCACACAAGCCATGGTCATGGTTACTTACAATTCGGTTATGACATCCCAATATTTTTATTGGTTTCTCTCAATTTTGCCGTTATGTTTACCGCGGCTAAAAATTTCAAAGAAGAGATTTCTCGTTCTTTTGGTATTTTGGCTCGCCAGTCAAGGCCTATGGCTCTTCAATGCTTATCTTCTCGAATTCAAGAGCATCAACACTTTTTATCGAATATGGGTTTCGGGAATTGTATTCTTTCTTGCAAATCTCGAGGTACTCAAGGCGACAATCACTCACTACGACGATCGAGTCGGAATTAAAAAAAATGAATAGACCTTTTGTTGAGCGTAGTCATTCATACTGATTAAATTTCGTTATTTCTTCAACGACAAAATGTTATTGCAATTTTGTAAAAAGATAAATAAATCTTACAGAAATAAAGGAACGTTACATAAAGTATATTGTCATCGTGTCGCTACTTACATAGAATATATTTAACGAATCAAAAAAACATTTTTTTTTCTGAGAAATTTATATATATACAATATATGTTTATCAGCCGAAAGATTTGATAATTTTTAAAAATAGAAAATACTCATTAATTGACTAAATTCTCATCGAGCGCAATTGCAGGGTCACCCAGACTCGTCATTTATTTTCTTTTGTTTACTAGACGATGGATAGAAAAAAGTTTGATTTGGCACATTATGCGCAACAATTTAACAAAAAAAAATTTTAACATCATATGACGTGATCTTGGTGGTTTTTTATCTTCTCTTCTTTCTTTCTTCTTCTTTTTCATTTTTTTGCCTTTCTTTCATACGATTAATTTTGTATCTTCTTTATTTCGATTTTTTTTTTAATTTTTCGATTTCTTTCTCGCACGATAGATTTATTATAATCGTTTTCTTCTTCTTTTCGTTGTATTTTTCATTTTTTTGATTTTTTCTCTTTCTGTCACACGATTTGAATGACCAATTTTTGAGTCGATTTCAGATACGATAAAAATAAATGAAGTTGGTCAAAGGCACGAATCTTGGTAAAGCGGTGAAAAACGACCAAGTTCACGTATCTTTAATCAACTTTATATGTTTGTTTATTATTATATTTTATAAATTTTGATTAAATACTTCAATGTACCCGCCATTCTTCTGATCGAAGAGAGTATATCGTTATTGTTTAAAGTTCAATTATTCTCATTATTGTCAGATAAATCTACGGAAAAAAACATTTCTTTCAAAGCTGTATTTGGGACACAATTTTGTTTGGCTGAGCGTGAATCGCCATTTGGATGGTATATAGAGGGAACAGCTGTTTTTTAATCTAAATTACATAACAATGAAATAGAAAAAATACAATTTATTTACAAGAAATTATTTCGTATTATTACAAAAAACTTAATTATCTGTTAATTCATTATTGTCAGATAAATCCGTGGAAAAAATATTTTTTGGCAAAGTTGTATTTGGGACAGAGTTGCTTGGCTAAGCGTGAGTCGCCTTTTGGCTGGAATAATAGAGGAAACATTCGCAGTTTTTTTATCTAAATTACGTAACAAAAAAATAGAAAAATACAATTTATTTAAGGGTCGGGGTGAGTTTCTGTGAGTCGGTTCCGCGACTACATCCTCTCGAATGGGCAGTACATCAGATGTAGCATGTGTTTTTATTTCTCGCATCATCGGCGTATCTTCGGGGTCTTTGGAAATTAGCTTGAAGATCGGATAACGGTGAGAGAAATATGACATATATGGCTTACTGATGATAGTATGCATCCCGCGAGAGAATGTCATATCCAAAGAAGCGTTTGTCAGAGCGGCCGATTGCGTGACATTGTTTATCATCAAATTTAAATTGTAGTGTTCCCGAAAAAAATCGCAAAAGCGAATTCTCTCGTCGATTGACAGATTAAAATCGCCCGCGACGACCATTGGTACATGAATTCGGCCTTCTTCTTGCAAGTTTAGGTAATCCATAACCTTGGAATACGTGAAGAAAATTTGGGTGAAGAATGTGGCAACTTTGGCCATCGATTGTCTCTGGTGAATGTGCACTGTACATAAGACGAAGTAGCAGCCGTCGGGTAGGCATACTTCCACGGCAGCGATATCACCGAAGTGACCTGATGCCTTCAACGAAGTTTTGTAATAAGCCGTGAATCTCAACCCTCGAGGAATCGCTCGTCGGTAAACAGCAGTAACACATTTCCGATGCACTGATGATGCCGCACGTTTGTAGATTTTTTTTTTTTTCATTAACGGCGTCATATCCTGCTGGCTCGGACTCTTCAGGAGCTGCATCAGTGCCTCGTGCATGATGAAATGTTCTGTAAACATTTGCATCTGTCATGAGTAAATAACCGTCTACACTGCTCATTGCAACATCTACTGAAAAATGCGCGTGCTGCTTGTTATGATCGCAGACTATTTGCCCAAACGGAGGCCACCTTCCGATTTACGAATTGTCAACGCAGAACCTGATGGCATATAAGTAGGACTGGGAATCGTGTGCGCATACAACGAACTGAACCCAATCCTTGCGAAAAACACTCGAGAAAAGGATACTCGGGGTGAATGTCGCGCGCTCGACATGTCCTTATTGTCCTCCAAGACTCTATACCGAGTCTCTTGATCCGAAAGATTTCGTCGTTCTCACAGAGGTAAACAGAGAGGAATGACGAAATAATTTTGAAGCGCCATAACACCCGCCATCCGCAGAACCGACCGCCGGAAAAGTTGAAACTCTTCGCGGCGCATTTCTCATTTTTTGAAATAAGTAGTCCATTTTTTTTGCAATAGCATATTTGTTATAATTTAAGAGTTTTATGAATCTGATAACTTTTATAATCACTCGTAGTGCAGAGATACAATGAAATCTCATCATTTTCTATTTTCTTTATTATTTTTTACATAATATATCGTCCATACATTTTATTAGTTTTGCCGCGAATTCCATATTGAAATATTCATCTCTCGAGTTCTTTATTAGATAAGCATATTTTTGTTATTTAATAATTCATTTGAATTTGGCTTTGAATCAACATCATACATACATTTGATTTTCAACCTTTTTTTATAAAATGCATCATCGTATTCGCGCGTCCTCTATCGTAGAGTTTATATTTACGTACGATTATTGGTTCGTTGCGAGTAAACCTTTATGTATAACTTGTGGTGGGGAGGAGAGGTCAGTGTTTTTTAGAGCACGCACGTTCCGAGTTCCGAGTTTTGTGAGTGTTGTACGAGTCAGAACGAGCATAAAAAGTCGACGAGTCGAGAGAAGGAATAATGAGCTGGCAAAAAAATAATAAAATTATACATTGTTTCTTATAACATCATAAATTTGAGGTGAATGTGATATAGTAGCATCGCACCTTGTACGGGGATAAGTAAAATTAGCGAAAGTACGAGTACAACGTTGTTTAATCGTACAATATACGTTTGATAACCTCAAAAAGTTTTCCGGTTCGGGTGTAAACTCGAAACATATTGTTGCCTACGATCGAGAGAGGATATACGATTAACGCTTGTATTTTGCAGATTCGGGTGAACAAATTTATATTAAAAGGGTGAAAAATTCTCTCGACTCTTACGAGAGCAAGGCCAGGAAGAAAGATTGGATCAAGCTCTATGTCAGCCACGTCGGCTCGTAACGAGCGATCTTTCATTTCGTGCGACAATCGAGACGCGGGTTGTGGAAATTTGATCAAGGAGTTGAGGCAGGTCAAAGGAGGCAGAGAGAGACATAAGGATGCTCAACGAAATAACGGCCGCTGCACTGTTCTTAGTACAGCTGATAGAAAAAAACGAAAAATTTAGTCAAGACCAGGTTGAATGCTTCGGACGTAGATTGGTGGAGTTGTTGACGGAACGCTTTGAGAATCACTGGTTCCCGGATAAACCTTTTAAAGGTCAGGGCTACAGATGTATAAGAGTCAACGGACACAGCAGACGCGATTCAACCTTGGAGAGTGCAGCGTACGCCGCCGGCGTCAAGTACGAAGACTTGTCTCTTCCTGTTGAGTTGACGCTATGGGTAGATCCGCACGAAGTTTGCTGTCGCTTCGGAGAGAGCAAAGGCTCCTATTGCACTCTTGCCTCCTTTGAAAAAGAAAGCACAACTCTGAAAACTGAAAACAAAGAAAATTTGCCTACCAACGGGGGATCCAAGCAATTACAGGTTTGTCCTTGATGCATATTCCCTCTTATTTATCATTCTACCAAACAAGTTTAACCATACCCATGCCCATTCTTTAAACAGAAGAATCCCACAACAAACTCTCGCAACACGGATGTAAAGGCGCAGATGCAATCTGGTCAGAATCAGCCACAACCTCAGCAGCAGCAGCAACAGCACACTAATAATGTAGCGACATCATCGACGGGACGACGACGTAATTCGAACAGTCCACGTTCGCACTCAAACAGAAATCGTTCATGGTTGAATCATTCGTTCGGCATGGGTTTTGGTGGTCATCCGATGAGTCAAGCCTGGTACGGTGTGATGCCTCCTTACATCGGAGGGCCATCACCTCCGCCGTTCGTCGGACACCGGGGTAGCAAATGGATGCACCCATCGTCTTATCCAGGCACAGGTTTCACCACGCGTTTTCAGCACCATTGGTCCACTCAAAGAGCGACTCTCAAAGTATAATGACACAATGAGCCATCGATATGTCTCACAAAGTTTGACGATCGAGTTTAACGAGGAAAATAATGCATACTGAATGCAAAATTGCTCGTCTCCGAATTGCCGAAAAAGAAAAATATATTATTTATTATATAGAAAAAAAAAATTATGTATAACGCGAATCGTTGAACGCTGTGAATCATAAACCAAGACAAAAGATTAATCTATCAAATAATCAGGATTTGAAAAATAATATGACTATTTGTGAAAATAAGGACAAAGCAAGGTTGCATTCGGATGTATGTTGACAATTATATAAATATATATATAGTTATTTTCTTTTTTCGTTTTTATCCATGTTTGATAAAACGTCTTATTTTTTCCTTTTTGTTCAAGTTGAATAGATCAAAGAAATTTTAATGGAATTGTTGTAAATGGGATTATTTTAAGGACACGACCTTATTATATGAAACGAAAAAAATCATACACGCCTGTTCAAGGAATGCGATTGTCTGTTATTAATGATTTTTTAAAACATGAAATCAAATATAAATATATATATTCATATATATGTATACACTATATATCAATGTTAGTCGTATTAAAAATGTTTTAATATGTCACGACACACTGTGCGCATATAGAATGCGATAGGGTTCATCAATAAATAGTTTTGCAAATTGAAATTTGGATTTTTCATTTTTTTACCGATTCGATTTTTACACAAGTATTGCACTCATTTTTATTTCAACAATCAAAAAAAAAACCCACGTAGGACACACACGTATATGTATAAATGCGATGCAATATACGTATATACATACACGTACAGCTGTGATAATGGAAAGAGATGAAAGAGCGGGTATCTCGCTCGGACCTTCGTGTTGACGCAATTAACGGTGAGGTAAGAAGGAATTTATAATAATTATTATTATCACTCAATTCAGAAAGTTCTAATAAGGGTGTCAGATATTTATGGTACAATTTTGAATAACGATTGAACGTCAGTGTTAACGTTTAAACGGTATACATACATACTTTGGAGCTGCAAAACATAACCTCCAATAATTTTGATTTGTACTGTGCAAAACAAAACCAGGTTAAAACTGATTGGACATGTTGAGTTGGCACAAGGAAGAAAAAAATCAACGCAATACATGGGATTCTCACCAATAATTCGTAACATCCTCATTGGAATTCCAGTCGGATTAACATTCCTAGATGTGGTCGGTTATGTAGCAAAAGTCGAAGGCGTTTCCATGCAGCCTGCCTTAAATCCAGATGAGAAACAAACGGATTATGTTTTTTTGAGTCGCTTCGCCATTAAGAGCTACGATCTGCGACACGGGGATATCGTCATTTTGGTCTCACCCAAATATCCTGGACAAAAACTCATAAAGCGCATTGTTGGACTTTCTGGAGATATCGTAGAGACTATAGGATACAAAGTCCCACTGGTCCAAGTACATTATTATTCTCGCGTTATTTTCGTATTTTGCACAAATTAACGAACTTGATACATGAGTTTAACATACTAAGCATGGAAATTCTTTGTTTTTTTTCATTGCGTGAGTAATAAACAACATGTGAGTCCTTAGCAAAATCAATTACGTATCATCACGGATGATGTACTAAAAAATGTTGCCTCTTTAAGAAACAAAAGTTCGATTTTTTATGAAAAAGTGACTTTCGTTAGTTGACTTTTTTTTAAGTGATGAAACATTTTCAGGTGCCTGAAGGTCATTGCTGGGTAGAAGGCGACCACACTGGTCATTCTATGGACTCAAATTCTTTTGGTCCGGTTTCACTGGGTCTGCTCACAGCCAAAGCCACTTGTATAGTCTGGCCGCCGAATCGGTGGCAGTACCTCAAACCAACGATTCCCGAAAAACGAATGCCTTTACATATGTCAAAACCCGAAGCAACATAAATGCGGGCTGTACGATTCGTCAAGCGTCTCGAGTGGGAGTTGCCTGGTACAGTTTTCCGACACGGTCTAACTGTAGGGGATGTTGACAATGATGGTGATAACGAACTTGTTGTGGGAACTGCAGAGGGAGATGTATTCATATTCAAGGTAAAAGAAAGAACGATCAATCTATATAATTGAAATGAAATGCTGTTCATTGGTAGGGTCATCGCTTGAGAATGGCTGAACCGATTTCGCTTAATTTTTTTCTGAAATGTTCAGACAGTTGTTGAGTCTTCAATTGTCAATTTGACGCGAAACAAATAAAATTTCGAAATATTAACAAAAAAGTGAATGAATTGTCCAATTGTAATTCAATTATGATTGCAAATCGTCATATAATCTCCGATATTCAATTGAACAGACTCACTTCAATCTCATTTTAATGCTGATTTGTGAAATTTATAATCATTAATAACAAAATAGTGGAAAAAATGTTCGTTTTGTTAATAAATTTATCGAAATTTGGACAAGACAGCGTCTGCAGGATCAGTTATGGATGTAAAATAAAATAAAATAATATTTCGATAACAAATATTTAAGTACAAAATCCGCTAGCTAGAAATACTATTATGATGACAATATCTTTATTAACAGGGTTCGGAAGTATGGCAGAAAATTACGGGACTTGGTCTTATAAGCTGCGTGGCGGTCGGTGATATTTTTAATTATGGGTGCAACGCCCTTGTCGTGATTTGCGGAGATGGATGGGCTCACATATTTTATAGTCCACGTTCAGTTAATCCGAGCACTAAGCCTCCGATAAATCTGCTTCCTTCGAAATCCTCAATATCGCTAGAAAATAATGAATCTTACGGAAAAATGGAGTGTGTTCATTTGCAGAGGATTCCTACGAATACGAAAGTCGTAATCGTCGCGGATGTGGATCGAGACGGTGCGAACGAGATGGTGATTGGATTGACCGATCGGGTTGTGAGATCATACAGATGGTCGACAAATACGGAACTGGGTACGGGCAAGCTCGTGGGTTTGAACAAATGGGAATGCGCGAATCAAATCGGTACGGTCACTCTCCAGCACACGAGCGAAGGAGTTCCGACGTTACTCGTAGGTCAACCTGGTGGAACTTTCATGAGAATAAAATGCAATCCCGACGATTGCAGAGAAAATAACGACGCTGAGGGCGAGGACGATTATGACGAGGACGGCTTTGCTGCCGCCAGTTGCGTCGATTACCAAACGTTGGGTATATCGAGAATGCGCAATCCGGATATATCAACGGAAATTATTGGGGATCTGGAACCTGGTGTTATTTACTGCTGCTCTTCCTCGTCCTCGTCCTATTCGGAAAAACATCCGAAATTCATACCAAAAACGGAGTTCCGCAGAAATTTCTCTCAGCCCGACATCTCCCGCAATAATATTGACAAGACGACAACACAGGCAAGGTTTTATAGTAGGGTTAATTCACCGGAAATCAACAATTCTTGTATTGAAAATATTGAGGAAGCATTAACGAAGAAGAAGAATGCAGACGAGTTGTCGAGAGGGAAACCCTATGCACTCGCCACTCTTGATGGAACCATTATGTTAGTCAAAGACGAAACAATTTTATGGTGATGAACATTTTTGCCCTTTAAAAAAAAACAACAATTACTTATAATCCCTAATAACGTATAACTTTGAAAAATTGTTACAGGGCTATGCAAGTCGATCACCGTGTATTTGCTCTTTGTCGTTTGGATGTGACTTGCGACGGTGCGGATGAGATAATCGCTTGCACCTGGGACGGACAAACTTACATATTAGATCAGCAAAGAAGAAGCGTACGCTTTCAGTTTGAAGAACCAGTTAGAGGTTTTGCAACTGGTAATTACAGCGTAACACCGGGGACTTCGACTCCTTGTTTGGTTTATAACACCTTTAAAAACAAATTGTTCCTTTATTATGACGTTGTTCTACCGAGTATGGTAATGTCTCCTTTGAATCCGCTCAAAGACATTGAGCCCGAATTGCAAAAAACTATCGAAAATGTAATTTCTTCGATCGATGAGACTGAAGCTTCGAGAGACGAAAAAATCCAAAATCTTACAGAATATTTGCTTTACGGATTGTAAGGCGATTAATAAAGCATGTACATATTTTACGGATTTTATTTTAATTTATAGAAAATTTAATCAATTCGTCCTTTTTTAAGTCCGTTTTTTTATCAGTCTCCTTCTTCTCCGCGTCGCGATTCGTCAGTTTGTTGTTTATCAAATTGTGTAAGGCACTTATCGATCTAACAAGCGCAGCGAGGTACACAACAAGCATCTGGTCATTCGTCTTAACGTAGAAAGAATCGATGAACGTATTTTGACTCGTGTCAGGCAAGAGGTTGAAAGTGTCTTGTAGTTGATAAACGATTTGATGGTTTACAGGTAACTTGCCACTGCCCACCTAAAAAGAGATATTTCAAGTCAAACGTGACATTGATTACAATTTTTTGAAGATTTCCATTAATGTTCCGTACAATTAAGAACACAAATATCCTGCTTCTTTGAGATTTATTCAATAACAAAAAACGGTATTTCATGCGGAAGTTACCTTTCATTTTCTGTTTTCATTTCAGAACACCTAAATGAATTATGAAAAAGGTCATACTTTCTTACTTGCAATAGATAATCTCTAATCTCGCGAATCTGAGTGTGCAACCCCTTCAGACCGAGAAGTTGATTCGTAATTCTTTGACTGAGCGTTCCAACTGTTGTATCTTTGATGTCTCTAAGTAGATGCTCGACTCCGACTTCTTCCGCTTCTTCAGCTCCGATTTCACTCGGAATGTGTTCGAACGTTTTTGAAGTTGGCGATCCATCCTATCAGATATTAAATAAATATTACGTAAATAATTTTTCTTTATATTACACGTTGTATACAGTAGTGTCCCGAAATACGATAATTAAAAATATAAATAAAATAAAACTAACACAAAGATATGAAAAAATTTTTCTACAGTCAAAAGCTTGGTTCCTTAAACATTTAATCAGGAATACTATAATTTTAATGATTATTTTAGTTTCACTTCAAATTCGAGATATGCCTAACATGATTGATAAAATTAATTAACTCTTTTTTTAAATTTTGTCCAAAGCAATCGTAAGCTAACTCCATGAAATGAAAAATAAAGAAAAGATGAATGTTAATAAAAATAATATAGCAATTAGTTAAAATTATAAACTTTTAATATAATAAAAAGTCTAAGAAAAGTAAAAGAATGGAAAAAGAAATGTAAATAAGATTAAAATAATTCTGAAATAATATCTACATCATGAACTTGTTCCACTGCTTGATAAGCCTCCGTAGGTAGACCAAGATCTTTTGGTTTGGCATCGATAATGACGAGAACAGAATTTGGACAGTACCGCCTTATCAACTCATTAATAGCGACATCATTTTGATGCAGCTTTGGTCCAGTATGGTACCACCCGACAACCTTTTCGCGGGCTGGAATTTTTCTTTTATCAAAAGAATGTTTTATAATCAATGTCACAATATTCAGTCATTCTTTTAAGGTGCTGAAAGTTTACGGAAAATTTTATATTCAAAAATAGAGAAACAATGCTTGAGAGACTACAAATTGTACATATTAATGATAAACTTACCATTGACTTTTTTGAACATTCCATACATATTTTCAAGATAATCGTGATCGAGAAACCACACAGTTTTGTCTTTGTCGTCCTCGTCAAAAGGAACTTGAATAAAAACAAAAAATAGAAATTCTTCAAATTAGGAACGAAAGCAGTTTTTCAAATGTAAATAATGATTTTCTGATTTTGCTCGTAATAAATGAAAGTATCGGTGAAAATGAGCTTTTTTCCAAATTTCGCTTTCCTAACCTGCAAAACTGTTTGACACGTCCAGGATGCCCTTGCCTCGCCAGCAACCCAATAAAACACCGACAACTCGTTTCTCGCTGCCGATTTTGCCCATACGATTAAAATGATCAACGACGCTCAGAAGAACCAAAGGATGAACCACGACTTTCGTCGTGACAACCTCTTGACTCGGCATTTTTGATCGCTCTACAATTGTGTTTGACAGTTATGTTCACAGTCGCGGTCTCCGCATGGTTGGTTGGTTGTTTCTTTTGGGTTGGCTCCGGGCTCTGCTGTGAGAAGTATGAGACCATACGGCCATGTTTGGGTATTTCCTGATTGGTGGATAT
>JAPYYX010000764.1:0-44791 GCA_030522605.1 Cremastinae sp. B BG-2022a | reverse complement strand
TACGAGAAAAGAAGGACAGAAAGAGGGTCTCGGAAGCTGTATAATTACAGTTCTACAGTAGCCGTAACCTAAACAGCGTTTCATAAACATTGGCGTAACACCCCGCATAGGAAGTTTTCACTTCAATAATAATTTAATAACTTGGTTTCTTATATTTTGATTATTTCGTTTCTATAAAAGAAATTCTTTTTAAAGAAAAAATGTAATAAATAATGCTGTTAAACTCATTACCTAGTTTATCCTCCATCATATGTAATTTTTTAATCGTTTCTATAAAACAAAAATTTGGTAATTGTTCAGAAAACGGTATTATACATTTATTATATGTATACCTTTAATATTGTAATATGTAATATTATACATATACCTTTATTTACTTGTAACTATTAAATAAACTATTGGTTTCCACGCCCTATACATGTATATAAAAATGATCAGGAAAATTTCCCCTATATCATATTGCAAAATCAACGATTTTTTGCATAATACCATTTTCTGAACATTTACCAAACATTTTACTAACACGTTTGGCTCAAAAATAGTTGTTGGTTTTCAAAGTCTCGAGTTTCAAAGTCTCAGCCTATTTTACCTCCTAAAAACTTTGAGTGTTAAACATTTTGAGGCCCCCCCTCCCTTAAATCTCGGCAAATATATTTTCAAAATCTGCAGGCACTTACCCAAAAGCGAAACTTATAGAATTATATACTTGCGCGTAACAATGTATCTTTGAAAGATATCGAACAGTGGATGCATTCTTAAAAGACACTGAAGAATGAGGAATAAAATTATATGTACATTTTTCTAAATAATAATAAAATGAAGGGAAGAGTTCAAAAGAGACAGATACATCAGAGAGAGAGAGAGAGAGAGAGGGGGGGGGGGAGGAGACACGAAGCGTGCGGAGACTTTAACGGAACGCGCCCGTGAGTGGGAGGACCGCGCGAACACGCGAGTGAGTTGGGCACGCACTTGATTGTCGTCGTCAGTATATTAACCCACTTGCCAGGGCGTCACTCTGGGCACGCGTGCGAGCTCTCTTCGTTCTTTCTCTCCCCCTGTCCTCTCTCTCTCTCTCTCTCTTTGATTCTCTTTATCGTTCAGCAAATTGTAAGAGCTTATAACGTGACGCGCATGCGCCTATTACGTACGGCATTTTCATTCTTCGATATAGAAGACTCGACCAACCAACCAAGACCAACCAATCAACGAAAACCCTTGTCTGATAAGCCGCGAGAGATTACTCTCGAATCATCCTCTCCCTGTGAAAAAAATATAACTACAAGCACAAAATAAGCGAAAGTGCAGTAAATAAATAATATTTTTATAGTAAACAATATTATATCTAAAGAAATTGTCTTAGAGTTGATGTGAATGATAGAAGCACACAATCAACATGAAATTATTAAAATGGATAGAAATTAAACGTTCGTAATTATTCGGATGTGGAACATCTGTTTTGTAAAATTATTTATTGTTATTATTATTATTTTTATTAATGTTATTATTATTATTTAATAAGAATCAGAAATTTTCATTTTTTGATTTTTATTAAAAATTAAAAACCCGCAGCGAATAAAAAATTCATTGACCTTCAATTGATGGCGCTAGAATGAAAAAATATGCAGAATGGCGAGTAAAGCAAAGAACATATAACTATTTTGGTATTTAGAAATAACAAAAATTATAACACAAAATATAAGAAACTTGATTATTAAAAATGTCTATCTCATAATTATTCAACATTTTTTATAAAAAATGACGATTTGAAAAATCGACATTTTCGTTATTTAAATGATAAATATTCAATATACGCGATACTTTTTTTAAGATTTAAAATCCAGCGAGGAAAATTTAGTGTCTTTTGATTGAGGATGGGAAGTTTGAAAGGTGTGCGCGGGGTCAGGCGAGAGATCGTGTTCGGGTAGTGAAAACGCTTGGACCACGTGAAAGGACACATGCACACGAGAGGGACCACCTACGCGCGACGCGGCTCAACTCTCCGCTCTGCCACACCTCGGATAATGACGCGAGGCGAATCCTCGCGTGTGCGGTCATCTCTTCACGAGCGCACACGACTATCGAGAATTTTGCCGACTCGTATACGCACCTGATCATCACCGGAAATGTTCTTCAACCTCGAATAATAAAAATATCAAATATGAAATATTGAGGAAGTCCGATGACAATTGCCGAGCTAGAGATACAACAAGTTTTTAAACGATAAATTCATAAACCAAAGACTTGCGTTAAAGATGTGTAGACCCTTTTTTAAAAATTATACAAAATTTATGAAATTTCGGCACGTTATTTGTGAATATGTTTAAAAGTTCTCTTCCAAATTTCGAAATGATTCACTAAATGGTTCAAAAGATATTCAATTCCCAAGTCGTTTAAATTCAACGTTGTCTCTTAGAGAAAATTCACAAATTTCCTTTCAAAAATTATTCAAAACATAAGTTTTTATTTTATTTTTCTACAATTAACACACACAAACAATGTTAAAAACCGAGTTTCAACAAATTCCTCTCAAACTTTTGTTTTTTAATTGTTTAAGGATGTACTGGAGATAGAATCCCTGATGAGAAAAGTGACTTCTTCATAATGAATTGTTACAATTTAGTCTTCGTTTTTTTTGTCAGAAAGTTGAAATTCTGCACCATGTTATTTACAATGATACTCGATAGTTTGTTAAAGTTTTATTAACAATTTTCATATTATTTATTGTTTAAACAATTAGTAACAAACATTTTAGACAAAATTGTTTAAACTCGGTAATTAACATTTTGTATGTGTACTGACAGTAGAAATAAAATTTTAATCAATTTTTAAGTACTTTTAAAGAAGGGAATTCGTTTCATTATCACGTAAGTGGATAATTTCTCAAAAACTGTTTAGTACAATTTGATAAAATTTGGCAGAAAGATTCTTTAATATTTAAGCATCTCAGGAAAAAATTTACAAGTGACTATACTACTGTTTTTTCAATATTTATAACTTATTATAATTTCGATCACGTATAACCTTCAATTTGTTATAACTTTTAAACGGTCAAGTGAATTGAGTTGTAATTTGCACAGAAGCATTAGAATTCTATTATCAGTGTCTGGTCAAATTCTTTCGATTTTTATCACTGTTTTCAATTTGTATCTCCAGTACATCCTTAGTATTATTGTAAATAACATAACACAAAATTTCAATTTTCTAACAAAAAATAAAAGGTTAAATTTTAACAATGCATCATGACAAAGTCACTTTTGTCAGGGATCCTTAAAATGAGTCTTGGATTATATAAAAATATGTTTTATATATGTATAATAATGTGCACCTAATCAGGACCCAGTCATGAATTCTTATACATATATACGAGTGTGATTAATTTTCCACAGATTTTCCTTTATTTTCTGATTGTGCATTGGTTGAAAAGAAAAAAGGAACTCTATATCTAAAGAGACTGTGCTGTCTGGAGGTGCCAAGTAGAAGAAAGAAAAGCAATAGATATGAAATAATAAGCAGCTTGAGGTTAAGTATACACGCCAGCAACGTCTGTGAGCCTGTGCATGAAGTTGTTCGTATTCGCTGATGTACTTTTACTACTCACTTATCGTATGCTTGTACAGTACGATTGAACTTTTTAGCCAGCTAAGGTACACCTTCTTGTAGAAACTTAATGTTTTTTTCGAATGTCGTTGGATTCGTGCATAATTTAATAATCACTCTGAATTTAGCGATTTTTTTCTCGCAGGATTTCAGTTCAGACTTTCTCTCGTCGTCCCTCACATTCACAATACCACGGATGTATGCATGTTCAGCATCGTCATACCTATGTATATTATTTGCGACGAACTTTGAAAGACAATAGTTACATGTTGACTGTCCGCCCCATGAAAAGTCTCATCTCCATTGGTCCGCCCCATGGAGTGTCTTTCCATAGTCCGCCCAACGGTAGGGCCAATGTTTTTCGAATGGGCACGGAGCGTTGTCACAATACATTTTTAGAATTATATAAAGAGGAATATAAGCGTTAGTTTTTACTCTACAAACGAGAAAATTTACTGTAAAAGAAAAATAGAAGTCATAATTTTTGAATAAAATTTGCATCTGTTACATTTTATTATTATATATAAAGTAAAAATTTGATAATCGAAAGTCGTGCTGCAACCTCGAAATGGCGTGAGTTGCATTTATTCGACGTGTATAACCAAATTACATAGGAAGTTTTGGAGATTGAAGAATATTTGATAAGAAAAAAAAGGTGAGAAGTGTAAAAAATACTTTTCAACACACCTGCGCATTCCTAACCCGTTTAGAGGTTTCGGGCGAACTCGATGAATCTCGATCGGGCGGAAAAGTGACACTTTCCTTAACTGTCTGCGCAGTTAGTGTCGAAATTATTTTCTTCAGACTTCAACCCGCTTCCCTTGCTGCCTCTCGCCTTCTAGAAACAGGGCCAGCTTAAAAATCGACGGATCATTTGCGAAATTTCGCCGCTCTTAGAGAAGATAGCCATTACTATGTAGAATAAGGAAATCCAAGTATGGCGGCCCCTGGGAGTCGTCGTTATCCTGCGCCATTTTTTAAAAATAAAAGACATCTCTTTGGATCGTGGCTGAAATCGGCTACTTTCCTCCCTAACTGCGTAAAATAACTATTTCATATAACCTGTATTCAAAATGCGAGTTTCAATGCCTGTTGAGCCGACCGAATTTTCTGCCCGCTGAGCGAACGTTGCAGCTTTAATTTCAATCGTGTTAGAGCACCTTTTGTTTATTTAATGTCCTTGTAACATTCATTCTTTCGTTATTTGTCTGAAATTAACTAGTTTCGGTCGGCTCAACAGACATTGAAACTAACATTTTTGATTCCATTATATGAAATAGTATATTGTGTGACTAGGGGTGAAACAAAACGATTTCAGACCAGAGTCAAAGTTGGTCACTCGGTCTGAAATCGTTTTGTTTTTCTTGGATTCCATATAAAACCGTGTGCGAAATTTCAACAGGCCTTATCGACCGAAAAATCGAAAAAATCGTCGTTGAAAACTTGCTGCAGCGAGAGGATTACCTTCAATGTGTTTTTAAATCACCAAATGAAATATTCTTATAGCAAAGGAAAAGCTATTTGATGTTCAGTCTCGTCAAATTTCAAAATATTGAAAATTAGCCCCAAACTTTTGGGGAACCCCATTTTTATCCCTTTTTCCCTATGTATGCGTAATATTAAGAGTATATGAACCCTTTTTTAGAAATCATAAAGAATAGCTGCAAATTTGGCATTTCATTTGTGAATATATATATTTTAAAATTGTCTTCCAAATTTGGAAATGATTGACGGTTAAAAAGATATTAAATTTTCAAATCGTTCCAATTTAACGTTGTCTGTAATGGAAAATTCACAAATTTACTTCGAAAAATTATTCAAAATATAAAGTTTTTGTACATTTTTTTTCTATCACTGGCACACACAAACAATGTTACAAACCAAAAGTTTAAACAAGGTTGTCTGAAATTTTTGTTTTTTAATTGTTTAAACACTAAATAATGTGAAAATTGTTCATGAAACGTTATAGCAAACTATCAAAAGTACCATTGAAAATAAAACATAATACAAAATTGCAACTTTATAACAAAAAAAAAGAAAAGATAAAAATTTTAACAATTTATTGTGAAAAAGTCACTTTTGTATAAGGAATTGTACGGCCTGTATATCCTTAAATGCCAAACGAAAATTCGTCAATACATCAGAAGCTTTAATTTACCCACACCAGTCCAATTTAAATTATAATCCAATGTTCAAAATTTGTTATATATATATATACATATTACAGATAGTTATGCAAAATTACACTGTACACCCTTCTCGGGTTCTTACACAGCCAACTCACCAAGATTTTGTTTTTTCCTTTCTTGCGTCATTCCTATTACATCCCACCTTTTGGCGTCCGCAGCCGACTTACACTCTAACCTGTGCCGCATTCGCACTTGTTGTTTGTACTATGGAAATGGGAAAACTGCGGAAAACACGTGCCCATCCTCTTTCTGGGTTTTTCGTAGTTATCGAACCTTGAAAAAATTTAAAAAAAAAAAAAACCCGCCTCAACGTTGACCCCCTCAGTTAATGCGAGCGTAGAGGTCATTCAACCAAAAAATCCAAAGTATTGGCCGCACCTAACGCTGCTCAACTTGTGGAACTGCTAGAACTCAACATCGACCACGGATCCATGACTGTTGATTATAAGACAAATTTTAACATGTCTTGTTCATTTTTTCATGACATTCAACTATTTCTCTGCTTGACGGACTTTATTGGATGAACATTTTTCAATTTCATATGTGCATATATGGAGTTTTTAATTGCTGCAATAGTTATTTAAACGGAAATTGCAACATCGTTCACTCCAAAGATATTGTAAAAATCTTTATGGATAAAGACTTAAAGATAAAAAAGTGCATTAATTTATCTAAGAGGAATTAAATATTTATCAATTCTGCACACAAAATCGTAATTTTTATCCTGAAATCGTTCCATTCCGCGAGATGTTTAACGGTGCAACAGTTTAATAAGTGGATTTATGGCATGTAGTCATTATTATATCCGCGATATATACCTCAAAGTGCTCAGTTATCTTATTGGCACGTAAGATCTCGAGAGCACTAAAAAATACTGCAATTGCACTTTTTGAAGTGTATTCAAATATATATATAAATGTATTTGTTTATATAAATGAGTTATAGGTTATATGCGTGTATGTATGTGTGTATGTTCGTACGTCACTTATAAAGTGAGTTAATACGAATAAACGATACCGTGGTCCTTGCTCGAGACTTCTCGTTCCAGGTATCGATTGTCGATCTTTTCGATTTCTTTATTCTCTCTCTCTCTCTTTCTCTCGTGATTTTTTTTCTCTCTCGCGCCAGGGCCTTAGGCTTGTACTTTTCGAGCCGCAATTTCATATTGACAGAACCGAAGAAACGAGAATTAATAATTTGTGAGCTTTGCAATCGTAATTTAGCTTCGAGCGAATTTTTATTTTATATATATTATCTCTGATTTTTGTTTTTTTTCGTGAAGTAAATATAAAGTAAATTTAATTTGGTCAAGAGATACTTTTTGTTTGTTATTTTTAATTTATGTAACACTTTTTGGCTGTGATTTAAATTTTGTGTGTTTAGTATTTTTTAAATTTTTCTTCGTTAATGTGAATTCAATTTTTATTGGGATTTTTTTGAATTGTGGTTTTTTGTTTGGATATCGCGAGAAGATAAAAATTCAATGGGACTTTAAATACGATATTCATTAATTAAAAATGTCAAAAACGTCGCGACGCTCGGGCGCCTCGAAAGTTGAAAAATATATCGCGTGCCTGGCGCCATCAAAAGTTCTTTCTCTCTCTTTATCTCGGTCTTGTTTGCATGCATATGTATACACGGGAGATCTCTCTCGCGCACTTTGCGGTTTTTCCATACGAATTGATATTGTTGTAATCGAAAGCCCGAGTCTTCTTTTTCCTTTCCTCCTCTATTCCGTTCGATTTCCGATCCCGAGATATCTTCACCTTTTGCTCGTTTTCACTATGAACTTTGTATTGAAAAAAAAGAGATTTTTTCCTGTTTATATTCTTCGATTTCCGTTTTTTTTTTTCAAGCTTTTTTTAAAATAAAGTTTTTTAAAAAATATTTCCCCATTCTACTATTGAAAGGTCTACATGTAATCGAAAATCTAATATTCCCATTTTATTCACCGGTTTTTTAATATAATTAATGATGATTTTTATGAGACAAAGCAGCGAATAACTAATACACCGTGGCATATCATGTAGTAATTAATTATTTTCGTTGCTCATTTGGGGAAAATCCGTAGAAGGGTTTTTTCTTTTGAACTGTGATATTAATTGTTGATGCTAATTCGTAGAAAAAAAATTGTTTTAAAAGTAAAAAAGCATGGCATGTAATAGTTGTTTCAAAAGTATTATACAAAAATTTTGTGCATGCATGAACCATGAAAAAAATGTCTGAAGAGCAATGGAAACCAAAAGTTACTAGATTAATAAGTGAACGTTGAACAAAAATTGGACCGTATCACCGTTCTTTGGATCGAAAAGAACGTATCACCGTTTTTTTGAGCTGGATCTTTCAATATTGAGGGAGAAATCTGTAAAGAAAAATCCCAAGGGGTCGGCGCGAGTGACATTTTTTTTCTACAGATTTCTCCCTCAATATTGAAAAATTTAGCTGAAAAAAGCGGCAATATATTCTTTTCAAGACGAAGAACGGCGATGTGGTCCAATTTTTTATGACAATTTTCATTTAGTCATTGATAAATCCGTAATTTACGAAATCCGGGTGGCCACGTGGTTTCCATTGGCCCTTGAAGAATTTTCGCATAATGTCCGCAATGGCAATTTGGTGATGATTAGAAATTTCGCAAGCTTTACAAATATGCTGTATTGTTAAAAGTTGACAATATTCGTTTAGTAAAAGTAATCATACTGTGTTATCGAGAAGATCGTACAATGTGGTATAGAGTAGCACATTATATGGTCAATCGTACAATATAATATAGTAAAAAGTACCATATTGTATAGTAAGCAATACCATACTGCATAGTAAAAGTAACCATATCATGTGCAGTGGAGGAGATCATACAATCTTAAAAAAAAAACTTTTTTCAAAAGTAAAAAAGTCCGCAAAGCAATGAAAGAGTTTTGTTACAAAAATTACATGAAATCATTTTGTAACCGAGTAAAAAATATACAAACATTTTGTTGCATCGATTCCACAATTAAAAATTGATGGTAAATTCAATTTCATACAGTCATTGAAAACTCTTCGTCGAGCGACTAAATTTCACTCTTTCAAAAAAGTTTCGAGGCAAAATAATTTTTTCTTACATTATAATATTTGTTTGTTTTATTATTGACGAAATAAAATCTTTCGATTGTGTACACGGATGTTTCAATTCGTTGCGACTCCGAAACTCACCTCACTTCCATAACAGGTTACAGCATAGCTTTTGATTGTTAGATGCTCACTCTTCTTTAACCACAAAAAATGTATTCGAAAACTATTACTTTGATTTTCATTTCAATATATATATATATTATTCTCCATTTACACAATCAGCGAATTTACTTTTTTTTTTTAATAACTATATGTTGAGAAAGTGACGTCAATAAATTTAAAAAAAGACGTTACCCCCCATAACTAAAAAAACCTATCGCCGGGCGGCCTGGAAAAAGTCACGAAATCGAGAATAATTAAATTATGAGATCCGAGAATGGCTAGACGAATCGTGATAAATCCAACGCTATCCGAAAGAAAATAATAAAGTTTCTATGAGAAAGTGTTTCCAGATCTGCGGTTAACCGCATTTAATTTTGCCGCTATTTTGAAATCAAGATCGAAAAAATGCCAAAAAATCAATATTACAGTAAGTATACACGGCAGCGTCTTGAACTCAAGTTGCTCTTGCGTATCACTTCTTCCATTACTTGGCGCAGAGATACTACAGTATCTTTAGATAATTACCCAGTTGTTAATAAACTTGATAGATTTATGAAAAATCATGAACATTGAAGGAAAATTCTGTTTTTTTCGAAAATTTTTCTCGATAATAAACAGGATTGAAACCGCGGATGTTTTTCCACTTTTACAATTTCGAATCTTACAATCCGACTTGATGATTATGGGTTATTATGTACGTATTATTATTATTTGGTTATTGTATTTATTATACACACACGTATATATATATATATATAATATGTAGTCGCCGATTTTCGTGGGATGAAGTAAATTACAAGATATTCCGATTGTATTAAGGTTTGTCAGAAATGACGTCACTATGGCGGAGTTTTCAATATTTTTCTTTGAAAATTTCAGAAATTCTTTTTCAAATGTATATTTTTGAGATAGTAAAAATTTTTAATAAAATATTTTATTCTTTTATATGAAAAAAAATGTTGTTGAAAATAGACATTTTTCGACGAAGCCCATGTAACCCCTTAAAAAGTATTGTGAAAAATTGGCAATCCTTGCGAAACTTTAAGCAGACCTTATGGGTAATTTACGTTTTGTTGATTTCAGAAAAATAAATAGGAATAAATCATTTGAAAGTTCCTGAAATATTTTTAAAATCGCAGCAAAAAGAAATGTTGCAAATAAAAAACAGCATTATCATTGCTCTCTATATTGTTAACTTGAAATACAAAAAAAAGCATTGAAAAAAGTTGCAAAAAATCAGTAGCTTTTTTTTCAAATAGAGTGGAGAAGAAAATAAAAAGTACGCGTAAGAGGAAGAGAGCTGGGAAGGGGGGGGGGGGTCGTATGCCAAAAAAGTGCATAAAAATAGTATGTTGACTCATTAGTGAGTTTGGGTTGAATAAAAGGTGATTCTCTCGAAGAGTTTCGAGTTCTCCAGGCAAGTTCGCCCACACTCTATAGAATGAGAAGAAACCGGAGAAAGAGAGAATAGGGAAAAGAGGGACAAAACAATCAGTGCTCGGAGGCCTGAAAAAGAACAGAAGAACCTGTTGCTCCGAAATTCCTCGTCGGGACTCTTTAAGAAGGTTTTCACAACAGATGGTTCGCAGCTATATAATACACAGAAGAAGGAGAACGAGCTAACTACATGCACCTGTCTCTTACCAAAAATTTTCATCGCATTCTTTTTTTGTGTCAAATAAGCAAACCTTTTTTTTCATTCGACGAATATTAAAAATAAAATCTCTTTAAACCATAATTCTTATCCGTGAAAGCAAAAATTCATAATTTTTTTGTTTAAACATTTGAATTATATTATTGTTATCGAGATATTGAATTAATTGGATATAAAAAAGATACATATAAAATTTCACAAAAAATAGAAAAATATTTGATGTGAACTTTAAATGACCAAAAAGTGTTGACTGATTATAATGCCTCTAATTTGACAATATATTAATTATAAATAAATTAAATTTAATAAAAATGATAGTTTGATAATTAGAGAACGAAAATTTCAAAAAAGGCAGTGTCTCGACGCTAAATAATAAATAAATAAATATGTATATACTTACTATATAAGATTGAGTGTGTTTTCTTATTTTGCATCAAATATCTTCGAACCCATCGCTTACCCTGAGTGTGAAGACATTTAGCAAAGATACATATATGAACCAATATATTTTTTTCCAATAGAATTAATCTCAATCTATTCAGCCATTCTCGAGATATCATCAATTTGCAATTATCGTAATTTCGATTATTTCAGCCAAAATTTTTTCTCTCGACGTCATGACCGATATACAAGACAATTTATTGAAAATTCTCTCAAAGTAACGATTCGCTATCACGATTCAAGACAAATCGTTGAGAAAATATAAAAATTTACAAAAAATGAAATTTGTACACTTGCATGGTAAATAAAAATATTGATGAATGAATGAATCGATGACAGAAAAATAAGAGACGCAAGAATTAATAGTGAGTAATATGTTACCAGTGAATATTAAATATTAGAATAGGGTAAGTACTAAATAATAATTTTCATTCCTAACCTTCAATTAACATTCTAACGGGCAATATTCATGAAATTAAAAAGAAATTATTAATTGTTTATTAATTATTGGAAAGAAAACAATTATTATACAAAAACAGAAAAAAATAATTATTTGTTCTTTACTCGAACAAAATTAAGAAAAGTGAAATATATTTTTTAAAAACCCCTTTTTCGTGAAAGTACAAAAGTACGTCGAGCAATAAAATAGTTTTTATAAATAAGTGGTATGAAATATAATTTTGTGACCAAGTGAGAATATATTTGAAATTTTCGAGAATTAAAAATTGGAGGGCATACGGGTAGTAATTCTAATCGTCCGACGTAAACAGTTTCCATCAATTAATATATAAATTTAAATTCATCTATACCACCGATTTTTGAATGTATGCCAAATTTTTAACGTATATTTCGACTTGGTCACAAAATGATTTCATATCATTTTGTGAAAAGTACTTTATTACTCGGAGTACTTTTTTACTCTTGAGCAAAATTTTTGTTTTCTATATTTATTAACTTCTTTCAGAACAAAAGATAAAATTAAATAAAAAGGAAAAGTTAACAAACGTTAGGTGCTCGAAGCACGACTCAAAAAAAATAGTATAATGTATATAAGCACATTTATAAGATATATAGAGGAGCGAGGGTGGTATACATCGATCGTATCGCGTGTTGGCAAACTGCTCTCGGCTCGGAGCCGTTAACCGATCATTAAAGAGGATCCTTCGTGAAAAGTACAGTAATGGAGCCGACTATTTTTTTGTCCTCTTCCTTTTCTTACAACCTGAGAATAAATTCATAGATCCTACTTCTTCTTCTTCTTCTTCTTCTTCTTCGACCCCTGACAATTTAGATAGGAACATTTTCTTAAACCCGGAGATCTAATAAAGATATAAAAAACATATTGGCAAGAGAAAAAAATTCAAAAATGGATGAAAATTTATTTCCCTTTATCCCAACAAATACACGTGCAAATCGATCTTCAGGAGATCGTCTCCAAAGTCTGCAATGTGTAGAAAAAATTTGTACACAAACAAAATTTATAATTATAGGGTAGACGGGGGCAAAAGGCATGAAAAATTTGGTGAAAATTTTTAATACGTCAAAATTTGATCAAGTTTAATATCAAATAGCGTTTTATTTGCAGAGAACATTATATTTGCGGTGATTCCAAAACACATTGAAATAAAAATAAAAATTAAGAATCAAAAATCAAAAAGCAACATAGCAGATAGAAAAGGATGATTTTCTTTGGGAATGAAACGCATTTAAACGAAAATGTATCATCAATTATAGATACTTGAAAGAAAACGTCAAAGCTGATTATAAGTTAACAAATTATAAAAAAGAAAATTTGTTTCTTCCTTTTTGGAGGGGTGCCCCATTTTGTTCGCTAAAATAAGAATTTATTTTTTGTCATCGCAGCGGAAAATAAAATTTGTTTCCTTGAATTGTGATTAAAAAAATAACAAAAAATATTGAAACCCTTGGAATCCGAAAATTGTTTGTACCCCATGCATTTTCTCCCCTCATCTACCCTACGTATTTTCATGATGCATTTTCTTCTTTTTTCCATGAATATTATACTTTCAAATATTTTTCTCCTTCGTGTTTTTCGTGTTTCTCATGATTGTTGAAATTGTTTGCTCCCACCATCAGGACGGTCGATAACCCTCAAAGTGCAGGCTCATTTCGTACGGTGAATGTGATTTATTCTCGGGAAAACAAGTTGATAGAGGCGAGAAAAAAAATGAGAGGAGGAGACAGATATGGAACAAGGATTAATGGAGAGCCTCGTAACTCGGGGAACAAATGCACCTGCGATTCATCACAGGTTCAAACGATTTTCGACTCTCGAATTTCAAAAAGGAAACAAAACATCCGATATAAAAAAAGAGCTTTCACTAATTAATTTAGAGGCTGATTAATCTTCCAATATTGAATTTTCTGTCGCGGTATGGCGGGAAGAATTCGAGCTTATGAAAATAAAAAAAAGAATTTTTAGAAATAATTTATAAATAAAGGGAAAACTTTCAATGTATTTTTTCTAGTTAGTTTCTTACTTTGCGGCTTCTTTGTCGTTCCGAAATTGGATCGCGGACAGATGGCGAATGTGTTTGGAAAAAAAAGAAAACTTATTTTCGTCCTTCCTGCGCTGGACACCTCGTAAGTTTTCTCATCGCCTCACGGTTGAATTATTTTAATGAATTTCTATGAATAATTTCACAGGAAAGAAAGAAGTTAATGGATTTTTTCGAGTTCATTTATCTTTTCTTCCTTGTATATTAGAATGAGAAATCAATCTCTTAAATGGATATATGTGTATTATGTACGATAAAATTGTACAGACTGTGAACAAAAAGTTACTTTTTTATAATGAGTTTTGTTAAGATTTAACCTTTTTTTTTTGTTAGAAAATTGAAACTTTTATATACCGTTTTATTAACAATTTTCATATTCTTCATTGTTTACACAATTAAAAAACGAACATTTCAGACAAACTTGTTTAAACTCGGTTACCATCAACATTTTATAATCAATATCTCGACTTCCGGATGGATAAAACGTCTTGAAATTTGGTATATATATTTTTATTCAAGTATTATCTATATAGGTCTATGCAAGATTAAACAAAAATTCTCTCCAAAAATTTCACGCTACCCTAAGGTAGAAGTCGCGTGAAATTACTTGAGATAGATTTTTTTTTTAATTTTGCATTTTTTAACGCTCTACTGTTTTTCTAACAGGAACAACCGTCAGGGAACAATTTTATCGTTTCATGCATGATGAAAAACTCATAACTTTTATCAAGGATTGTACCTCTCGTGCATCTTTAAGAAAAATAAACACGAAATTTCTCAATTCTTCAATGTTTAAATGTAATCGTAAAAATTTTGACTGGCTCAAACTCCCAGCGGATGACTCTGCATCTAACGATTCGTCAATCAATTCCTCATCACGAAAATGATTAAATCTCAGGCGATATAGATTTTATATCTCAAGGTTCTTGTTATTTATAATGATTTCTAAATGAAATTTGGTTGGTAGTGAGAAAATTATAATACGCGACTTATTTTACTGAAATTCGTACAAGATTGATCGTCTATATAGAAGTTGAGATATTTATTTTTGAAAATCGCGAAACTTTTTGTAACATGCCTCACAGGAGCTCATCTGATTTTTTACAATTAATAATGTATGATTCGATTTCTGGTATGCTGGTGAAGCTTCTTGAAATTTTGCGCACTGTCTAATATAATATCCTCGCAAACGTCGACGCCAATGTTCAACGAATTATCTTTAAGCAGGACGTATAGGCCTTCCAACCCTCGACAAAAGTGACTTTTTCATAATGAATTGTTAAAATGTAACCTTTATTTTTTTTAGAAGATTGAAAGTTTGTGTTACGTCATTTACAATGATACTCGATACTTTGCTAATATGTTACATATTTGATATTATTTATTTGTTTCAGCAATTAAGAAATAAAAGTTTCAAAAATTTGATCTAGGTTTTTAATATTGTTTGTATGCGCTTGTGTTTTGAATCATTTGTAGAAGCAAATTTGTGAATCAGATGAGATATATATAATATATATAACGTGTGAATAAATTGAAACGACTCGAGAATCAAATATCTTTTGAACCATTCAGTCGGTCATTTCCAAATTTGGAACAAATAATGTGCCGAAATTTCAGCAATTTTTTATGATTTTTTAAAAAGCGTCTATACATCCAAATGATTTCGTTTGATAACGTTTACATGTTCGGTTGCAGATTTGAGCCACAGGGTCCGCAAAAGAAACTTGACCGATGATAATTCTTTTTTCCAATTTTTCGGAGATAATGTTTTTTTTTTCAGGAATTGTCAATTCTCCAAACGATTTCTCCCCTATATATATACAAACAGATACAGTTAAGTCTTGTCACGAGCGCGGAGAATGCCTCGTTGTATAACATTTTTTTTTATTTCTCTCTCTCTCTCGGTCTCGGTCTCTCTTTCTTTATTCCGGGTTGCACGATGTCGCTTGGGGATTGACCAGTGAAACGCGAGATGATGAGGCGTGACCGAAGCACACTTCTCAACGCTCTCGTACGGCGTATCTCGCGAGAATCTTCCCCCCTTTCCCCTCTCGACCGCTTATCTCGCCGTTTTTTGTCACGACGAGGAGAGAAGGAGCGAGAGCGAGAGAGAAAGAGAGAAAGTATCAAACAAGATCGGTCACGGCGAATCAGCGTCAGTATATTTCTCATCTCTCTCGCTCTCACGGGGTATCGGGTGTCGTCGCAAGAGCCTCGAGGTCATAAATATACGAATTACAATTATTCCTGAATCAGCAAAAAAATAGAGGATAAAAATAATAATTTATTTTATAGAGCGAGCAATGAAAATGAGTGAACTTGTACGAAGAAGTTGCATTCAATAATAAATATGTATTAGGATATTTTTAAATGCTGGGATATATGAGCGAAAAGAGTTAAGAAGGAGAAGAAGAAGAAGAATAAGAAGCAGAAGCAGAAAAATAAGAAGAAGCAAAGAGCAATAAGATATAGAAGAATATTTCCCTCTCTAAAATTACGTACAAATTTTGATAACCAAGTTTCAACAATTTTGTTGAAAATTTTTGTTTTTTAATTCCTCAAACAATAAATAATATAAAAATTATTAATAAAACGTTAGCAAACTATCGAGGGTCATCATTGTAAATAACATGATACAAAATTTCAACTTTCTAACAAGAGAAAAAAAACATCATTATGAAAGAGTCACTCCTGTCAGGGATTGTATCTCCATCAGTTCATCATCCTTAAATATATAATTGAATTTAGGGTAGGGGGGCAAAATGGGGTACCTACTTAAGAAACTATCACGGTTCCAAGGGATTAAATCTGCTGAAATCTTTTGTTCTTTAATCACAATTAAAGGAAAGAAACTAAATTTTCAGCTGCCAGGTAAAAAAATTTTTATTAGCGAACAAAATGAGATACCTACTACTTCTTTTTAAAAAGTACGAAATTTTTTTTTCATAACTTGTCAACTTATTATTAGCTTTGACGTCATATTTCAAGTAATTAATTCATGCTTTATTTCAATTTTTATTTAAATGTATTCTATTACCATAAAAAATGTTTTACAATCTACGTTAATTGCGATTATTAATTTTTATTTTTGTTTCGATGCGTTTTTAAATCATGAAATATAATGTTCTTAGCAAAAAAAAACTATTTGATATTAAATTTCATGAAATTTAGAAACATTGAAAAATTTTACCAAATTTTTATAGTATCAATTTTAAAATATAAATATAATAGTATCTACATTGTGCACACCGCAATATGGCGAATTTAACGAGGCGCGCGATGTTTAGATACAGTATTTTTTTTTTGGGGATTCTTGTCCCCAAAAGACGCTCGCGAAAAAGTGAGGAAAATGCGATTGCGGCATATAAAAATGTATAAAAGACAATTGAATAAAATATGAAAGTTTCATCAAGAATGCATCCCTGATGTACACTTCTATAGTCTATGGATGAATGAAGAAAGAGGAAAAATAAATGTAAAAAAAGGGAAGGAGAATGAATTTAGCATGGAATTTCCCATGGAGTGTATTTGGAGAGGGTAACACCTGGCTCAGTAGCCGGGCGCGTACCAACCGGGATCTGTGAAAGAGATCGGGCGTCGCAACAATGGGTCACGTATCGGGCTCTGGAACAATTAAGGGGACTTGTAAGAAGAACGAAGCCTCGGCTTTGCCGGAAGAAAAGAAGTCGAGCAACTTTTGTATACGAAAAATAAAAGGCAAATTTAATGCTCGTGATTCAACAATATTACGCCCTTGTGATTTTCAGATCGTCTCGAAATATCGATGCGCTGTAGTGTGGTCAGGTGGAGCGAGCGATACCGAATTGATTCGCGGTCAGGGATCAACGAGCCCCGATTTAAGCTTATTTTTCTCTATAACGATCAGACGACGTGGGAACGATTTTTATTTCATTTATCTAATCGATCTATTATCATAAATAAATATTATGTATTTTCGAATTTATTTCATCTCGTTATCTTTTTCTGTGCTTTTTACTTTGAATTCATGATTTTTTTTAACAAAACCATGCAGTGTACTCATAATTTTTTAAGAGCCAATTTGCCATTTGTACGACATCTACAAAATACTTTATTAGAGTCCGAAAAAAATTGAAATAAAGTTATTTCGAATTTCGGAATATTCATAAAATATAGACAATTTTTTAAAGTTTTTGTACCGTCAGCATCAACTCTAAATAATAATATAATAATATTAAAAAAGACGATATATATTTTCGGATTTTTGTACATGTGTTAAATTTTTTTTTCTTCAATTTTTTGAGCGATCGAACAGGTGCGAGCTTCATGGATTGGAACTGGCGAGCTCTTTATATTTTGCATCGACCGTGTGTAAATTTTGGTATGCAGGTCGAAAGGAATCTCGGTGACAAAGGACCGGTAGTAATGCTCGTCTCAAAAGGGACGAACTTTTCTCTCTATTTCTCTCTCTCTCTCTCTCTCCCTCTCTAGCTGAAGCTTCAAAAGGGACGTGAATCGCTAACCATGCACTTCCTCCCGGACTGGTTTTTCTTCGAAAGAAAACGACCGGACTGTGAGAATTGTCAACTCCAAAAAGGGAACAAAAAAGAAGAATTGGGCAAACTCTGAGAATCGCGAAAAACGTCGAATTCCAAAAAAAAAAATATTTTCATTTTTTTTTTCGAAAATTTTTCTTGTCAATCATTCCATTTGAAACTTGTTATTTATTGTTTTGATGATTATTTTTGGAATTGAAAACATTTTCTATAATTTTTATAACGAAAAATATAAAAATTTACAAAATTGCAACAAAATGGATATTCGGACAATTGAAATTAATTTCTTTAATGTATTTAAATACAATATTAGTTGAATATCAAATATTTGAAAGTGATGCAATTTGCGAGAATTTGGTTTCCAGAGAATATATATATTTCGATCTCCGCGTGTATACCTGACAATTTTCTTTGGATTTCTTTTGCTGGTGAGTAAAATTTTCGCTCGCAGAGACTGAATGTCAAGTACCTGCCGGATGAATCCCTCCTTATAGCAGGTGGATCATTGTTGAATAACAACAATTAAGGAGAAAACGATTTACGGGGACCTCGGATTCGTGAGCTTCACACTCCGTTATTGTCCTCGTGTACACAGGGCAATATTCATTGTAATTTCTCGTCCCTTTCCAACCTCCCCTTTCCCGGGTTTATTCCATGGGAAATTCCTGTTTATTCTCACGCCCCGCGGTCGATCTTATTCACATCTCCCTCGATCTCGACGCGAAAATTTTCTTTTTTTTTGTTTCTTCTTTTATTCATCATTATTTATAATAAAAACAATTTTTCAACAAATATATTGTTACTTGCACACTTTTTTTAATTAAAGAGATTTTTTTTCATTTTGAAAAAAAGTAATGAAAAAATTCAATTCTGAAATCAAAGAATTGATTACAGTATATGTATATCAACAAAGAATACCGAATGTGGAAAAGTTAAATAAATTTTTTTGCATTATCATAGGTATAAAAATTTTAAAGCTTTCTCATTGCGTTGACCATATTATATGCGCATTATTGTCCTCATGGAAATTTAATATCCGACAAATATAAAAGTAGACAGAGTATCCTTGAATTTGAAATAGATTTTATAATAACAACAATGACGATAATAATGAAAATAAAATTTTTTCGTGCGAACGTAAAAATACGACGAATCCTCATGTTGAACAGGTTGTCTCGCTGGGAGCAGTATGCAACGAGCGATGAATCGAACTGTCAGCAGAACTGAGGGCGCCATCTATTGGTTCCTCGAAAAACTAAATTCTCTACAACTGTGTCGTAAAAATATTAGCTCAAAAATGGAGAATAAAGAAAAAAAAGTTTTATTGAAAAAAATAGCAAGCAAAATTATTTGAAAATTTGACCAGTCACTGATAAAATAGAATTCTAATATGCTTCTGAGCAAATTTCAGCTCAATTCATTAAATCGTTTAAAAGTTTTAACAAATTGAATATTATACACGTATTCGAAATTATAATGCGTTATGAAAACTGGCAGTATAGTTACTTGTAAATGTTTTTTCAAAATAATGTTTAAATAATAAAGAATCTTTCTGCCAAACTTTATCAACTTGTGTTCAACAGTTTTTAAGAAATTATCCACATAGATGTGTGACGATAAAATGAATTTTTCTCTCTATAAAAGTACGTTGGATATTTTTCATCTACTATCAGTACACGTACAAAATGTTTATAACCGCGTTTAAACAACTTTGTCCAAATTTTTTTTTTTTAAATTTCTTATACAATAAATAATATGAAAATTGTTAATAAAACGTTAGCAAACGATCGAATATCGTCGTAAATAACATAATGCAAAATTTCAACTTTCTAATTAAAAAACGAAAATTACATTTTTACAATTTATTATGAAAAAAATTACTTTATTCAGGGTTTCTATCACCAGTTCATCCAGACAAAAATGAAAAAATTGTGTGCCGAAGAAATAAAGTTTAAGAATGAATTCAATCAACTAATTCAGAAGCATTTTTTTTTTTATGATGGAAATAAGGAAACAATTCGTTGGTTTCACAGAGGAAGAGGTATTCAAATAATATATGAAAACAGTTTTAAAGTTTGATTCATTGTTTATTTCGTATAAAATATAATATAAATTTCCACGTGGAGAGAAGCTGTTCCTTTGTTTCCACGGAATATCCTCTCTCGAATACGTATTTCACAAACTTCGTTCGAAGCTCTCGGATCTAGTACATTTTCGACGCATTTCCAAATTTTGTTGCAATATACAATACGCATGACGATTTTCGCAGAATATTTTTATAAAATATTTTTTTCATCAAAATTGGAAGGACACGTAAGAAACAAGAGAACGTTTTCGTATAATGGAGGAACTCGTTTCGAGTCTTAATCTCATTTTATTATCATTTCGAATATGCCTCTCTCGCTGGCATCGTTCGATTTTTTTTTTTGTTTTTTTTTTCGAAAAATGGTCCGACATATATAGTTACATTCGCAGTTTTTAAATTACAATGACTAGTTTCATCGAGTAACTTAATGGTTAAGCGCGAGACAAGAGTCTTATTCTCGTAAAAGACAAACGCCGAGGAATGGGATACAAAATTTTAATACTTTTTGTCACTTCACTGACGGAGCAAAAAAAAAAAAAATGAGAATCAGTTTTTCGTCCTCGCAGCCGCCTCAGTCTAGCTATTTACAATTTATTGACTTTTCATTTATTCTCTCCGAATTACTTTTTGCGAGACTTTGGTGCACGATTTTTGGGGCGCGACTCGAATGAAGAATTTCTTTTTTGTTTTTTCAAGAAAAAGTCTTAAACCTAGGAACATAAATTATTAAGAATAAATCGATCCTTTTCCTTGGATCGAGAATAAAATATTTGTTTATATGTAATATAAAATTTATATATACTATATGTATCTGTGTAGGATGTAGAAAATAATTTCTCCTCGCGAGTAAAAAGTGGAAAAAAAGAAAATTGTTCGTCGTATGGCGAATTTTCGACAAAAAATGGCACGAAAGTTTCACGGGAACCGTGCAAAAAAAACGGTAAAGAGAGATCTCATGAGGCGCACGAGTAAAAAAATAGGAAATTTCGTGAAAGGCACACACGATAGGTACAAAAAAAGAAAAAAAAAATCCGATTAGAAAGAATCTCGTCCCTTGGAAAACACAAAAAAAAAGTCGCGATATTTCAAGGCAATGAAATATAAAAAATTAAAAATAGAGAGGAAGTATTGTAAATCCGTATGTACACGCACTTTGTACTCTTCACTCGATATTTTAAGGCACTCGAATGATTAACATTACTGTTTGTTCCGAATAAAAAAAAATTGACGTTGATGATGATGATGAATGAATAACGATGATCAGCAAGGATGATATCCGATTGGAAGTGGAATTCCGGGACATCCGCCTTCCTGATGCTTCGTCAGCAGGGACATCCTGCTGAAGGTCTTGCTGCAGGAGGTGCACGAGTATTTTTTAACATCACTGTGAGTCTGCAAATGGGCTCGGAGATTGCTCCTGTCGGCGAAAGCTCGATTGCAGTGTTGACAGCTGAAGGGTTTCTCACCGGTGTGAGTCCTGATGTGTCCTTGAAGAAGCCACGGCCTGGAGAAGGCTTTGCCGCACAGGTGACACTTGCACGGGAGCGTGTGCGTCCTGATGTGCATCTTCAGTGCCCCCATGCTGACGTAAACCTTCTCGCAGTACTTGCAGGAAAATGATTTCTTCGTTTGCCCCTCGGCGGCTGCACAGTGAAACTGCTGATGCTTCGATAATCCTGAATACGTGGAGTAAGACTTTCCGCAATCCGGACACTGATATCTCGGGGACGAGGAACTCGACGAATTGTGATGATGATGATGATGAAGACCGAGCGACGAGGAAGAATTCGAGCTCATCTCCATGGCGTTGGATTGAGAGGACTCGATCTTCATGCCGATCAGACTCGTACCGGCTGACGTACTTCCCGCGGATGATCTTCCAGAGTCGCTTCCCGGGGACGAGAGATCCTCAGGAGTTACCGGAGGTGGCGAGCGCAGCGAGGAGTAACCACCGGCGAGGATGAGTGACGAGGAGCTCGTCGGGGATGAGAGTCCGCAGTCGACGGGACTCGACGGATTCGCCGCCCAGTGGAACGAGGATCTAGCGATCGGTCGCTGGATCGTTGGACAGGTAAGAGCGACGTGAGGAGGTGGAGACACAGCGGGATGTTCCGGCGATGGATAAGCCGCGATCGGATACGACGGATAGATTTCACTTCCTCCGTGAGAAAATCGATGGTAAGCCGATGAGTACGGCATGTAGTGATGATGATGATGATGAGCCGATGGATAGAGCGGTGCCCGGCTCCACGCGGCGGTTGGATAATGAGCGACCGGCTCGATTGGCCCGTTCAAATTTAAATTGTCGATTGAACTTTTTGAACTCGCCAAACTTTGACTTACAATTCCGTCGTGCTGGATTATCTCGAGTCGTTCCTTCTTCACGATCGACGGATATACCGGCGGCGGCGGCGATAAATAATCCGGCGATGACGACGGGCTCAACGATTTCACATAATTATTATAGATAATATCGTTTTCCGTCATGGAATTTTTGTTACGCCCGTGCGAAAAACGGTTCACTATGTCGTTTGGCGTCGCCGCGGATTCGATATCCTCCTCCATTATCGCCGGCGGTGAACTCGTTCGAGACGATGACATTCTCATCGTCTTTGACGATTTGCTCAAATCTTCCGGTTTCGTTGACAGATTCTCCGGTTCTGGTATGTCGTCCGTCACGACGTCGATTATTTCTTCTGAAACAAAAATAAATACATTTTCTCATTAATTTCATTATCCTCTCATCTGGGATTTACATTTTTTTCTCCTTTTTTTTCACTTTTTCGTGTCAAAATTTTAGATAAACATTTTTACCTTTGACGGATTCTGGCACGTCGTTGTCGTACAACATCACGTGCACCGGCCGCTTTTTAAGCGGGCAGTGACTGTAGCTGTTGTTCTTTTTAACGAAGCTCCTCGGCATTTCTTCGACGAGCATTTTTTCCTCCTTTCGAGAGCGAGGGGAAAATATATTTCAACTCGGAGAGTCTCTCGAGGAAAAAAAAAAAACAACGAGAACGAAACAAACGGCGCACCTTCCCGGTAATCCAAAATTGGGAAGTTCCGTTTCACTTGTTCACAATGAAAACGAGGGACAACGATCGACGCTCGATAATCCAGATCGTTGCTTCACTATTCACTCCTGCCGCTGCGCACTTGTCCTCGAAAAGAGCGAGCGAGGAAAAAAAAAACGATGAAATATCGTCGGTCGCGGCGAAAATGAATATTCAACCGAAATATAATCGCGCGGTGTGTGCATACAAGTAGTGAAAATGTGTAAAGGAAAAAAAAAAACAAAGAGAATAGTGGAAAAAGCGTTCGCACAGCGATGTCACGGATTCGGCTTCTAGCCGGTCAGTGACTGGCAGGGGTGAGAGCGGAGCCCTTTTATAACCAGCTGGTCCCCACCATGAGGGTACGCAGGTGGCCCGCACGTGCGATCCCGAGCGCCAATGCCTGGCCCCACGGGGCCCCACTCCGGGCCGCCAATCGGTGGACGCACGGTCGCGGGCCATCCGCCAATCACGGCACGGGCATCTGTTTCCTCCATTTACCCTCTCCACCGAAGATCGAGCTCCACCTCTCGCTTCATCTTCCCAGCATCCTTCTTCCTTCTCCTCTCTCGCTGCTGATCCTCTCTGCATTTCCATCACCGAGATTCATCCGAAACTCGCTTTCATCGATTTTTATCCTATATACCTACCTACATATATATATATACCTCCTCGCATTACTTTTTTCTCTCACTTACGTCTTTTACTCTTTTTTTTTCCATTTATAAATCTTTATGATTTTTATATCATGCAATGTATCAAATAAATATATTATAATAAATAAAATTCTTTATTTTCAAAAAAATAGTATAAAAAGAGTATGAAAAAAATAATTCGTCTCTTTGTACACGATGTGAGACACTTGACCATCAACTTTTGACTTCATATTTGACTTTGATTAAATTTAGATTAATCTCGACAAGAGTTGGATTTTTCTATATCTACGATACGCTTTTTCCTTATACAAATCGCGATCTTTCACCTTTTCTTTCTTTTTTACCTCTCCCTGCTCTCTTTATCCTAATAAGAGCAGTAGACTTTCGAGCTACGCTGTTTCATGAAAAGAATTGAATGCACGAAAACTAAGAAATAAAATGAAAAATAAATGAGGAAGGAAGATAAATTTGGCAATTAAAATTTAAAAAGAACAATAGGTTGACGGGTTGCGAAGAGTCGATCACCAGTAATGGAATCGAGCGAATAATGGAAAGAAGTGTAGAAAAATGTTTTCAACGCTGGTATCTACATGCATACTACATACACATATATGTGTATTCGGTCGACGAGTGTTGCAATCCGGCGTAGTTCCCCTTCTCGAATTTACAGTACACAAGTCTTTTTCTCCCTCTCACGGTTATCCCCACATATATTCAGAGTCCCCCTTTCCCCCCCTCCTTGCTTCCAATAAAGGGATTCGGTTGCCTTATTATTCTCTCGCTCACTCACTCTCTCTCTCGCTCTCCCGTATATCCCTCGATCTGCCTCGGCACGCACCCCTCGGCTTCTCGCTTTCGAACGTAACGGTCGTGTCGCGTGCCGCAGCATCGCCCACGCGTGCTCTCGTCCGGGACGCGCGCGCGCGCGCACCGATCCCCCCAGAGCTCTGAGTCGTCGCTTCCTCTCGACCCCCCTCGATTATTTCTCCATATCTCGCTCTCTCTCTCTTTCTCTTTCCCATCTCTCGGTTCATGTTTTTTCCAAAATTCATCGTCTTTGTCTCCATTTTTGAAAATATGATGGGAAAAGAATAAATAGAACATATTTGACACCGATTATCGAGGATCACGCATACACGTCACAAGTAATGGAGAAAAAAAAAATTATTCGATGCGAGAACAAAATTATAATTTAATTATACAGACGTTACCAGAATAGAATAAAAATAATTTAAAAACATGTGTAGAAATGAAATGATTTAATATTGATTAAATTAGTAATACATATATTGGAAGAATCACTGAACAAATTTCATTTTTTATTTGAAAATGCAGAGAGCATTGAAGAGAGTATTTAGCAGCGAACCGATGAACAAAGTTCACGAAAATATAATTCTCGTGGTATTAGAGATTAGTACGGAAAGAAGAATATGAAAATAAAAGTATAAAAATAAATATTAACAAAGAGAAATATGGGAGTTTGAATTTTACATCGAGTACGGTGAACAAAAGTTTTTTCATAAAATGAGACGCGGAGAGCCAAATCCGTTTTGGATCGTTCACGTACCAGCAAAATTTCCAGGGGATTTTCCAAACATACCTGCTGCACTTTTTATCATACGCGCGTGGATATACCTGCGGTAACCCAAAAACTTTCAACGGGGGACGAGAATATATATTTTCAGCAAATTCTCTAAAGTGTTATAATTATATATACTTTTGTGCTTTTCGTATCCTCAAAGGTGTTGAGTGGCTGATCGAAAATTATGATAATAAGTTTTTCAAAATATATTTAACATTTTATTTGATATATAATATACGCGAAACTTATTAGTACAAAAATTTCAGGACAATTGAGAAACTCGTAAATTGGAAAATAATTTTTTTTTTTTTAATTGCATGTGATCCTGTGATAAATTATATAATTTGACTCATTAATTGTTTTTAATCAAGAACGAATGTATATAGTTTTCAATTATAACAATAAGCAAAAATCGATAGCTATATTTTTTTTATTCTAATATTCAATATTATTATTATTTTTCATATATTATATGTATAACATTAAAATTAAAATGTTAAATATTAAAAAAGACGCTTGATGTATGATATTATAAAAGGTGTTCGATCACAAATATATAGCATCGTTTCTATATACATATACACGTATCAACTCATGAATTTTCTTCATCAGAGCTATTATCTATATGTGTAATAACAAAATGAGAACATGAAAGCTACGAGTGAAACTTTTGCACGAGACTACTCATTCGACATCCACTTGTATATATTATTTTCCTGTTTTGCTTATTTTCTATTCTGTTTTTTGTTCAGCATTTTTATTTTTCTTTCGCTAAAAAAGTATTGACGATGATTATTAATTTTTCATTTTATAAAACTTAATGTTTATTATTGCTGTTTTTGTTTCTTAATAAAAATGCAGTTTTTGTAAATAAATTTGAGATTGTTAGTATATTGTTAGTCGCGCGAGGCGGCCACGCGACTGAAACCAGTGGCGGGGGAATAAATCGCGCGGGAGAGCAGAGGAAGCGTGCGCAAAAGAAAGGTAGGAGAGAATCTCGCGGGAGAAAGTGCGCGGCTTCCCGCGTGCTGAGAGCATCGGAGACGCGCGCGTGCGTTGGGTTCGGATCGCTCGGCGCGTCTGCAATTATTGTTATATTCCACGTATCGAGATTCCTCGTTCTCTACGCGGATGAGACGGGCAATGAGGAGAGTCCCCCGCTCGTTAAGCACCTGGTAAACGCGGGGAAAATTAAAGAAAAAACACGAGCAGGTATATATCATGTGATTGGGGCCAGGTATGCGCCGGTTGGGTATCAACGTCGGGGGTAATAACAATAATATTCTATGATAAAAACGAATTTTATTTAGACCGATGAAATATATTTTAACGTCGATAAGCCCTCAATAAGCATCAGAAAAAAATGGAACACACTCCTCTATAAACAATCATTATTATATTTATTAAAAATTCGTTTTTTTTTCATTCACACATTCGTGAATGATTGACCACGGCAAAGATCGCCGAAAGAAAAAGAATTTTACGTTCAATTTTTGGACGTATGCACGTTTGACGATGGCGTGCGAAAAAATTCCGATGCGAAAAAGTTTGACAGCTAAGGGCTAAAAAATTCGGTGAAATTAATAAAATTATGATAAAGTTTGATACCTTATTAGACAAAAGTAAGCAGGATAATTTTTTTCATTTCAAGAGAAAAACATATATATATTTTTAGATTTTTCAAAAATCCTACAATAATTTAAATAAAAATAAATTTAATTTCGAAACTATAGCAAAACCGCCGTTTGTCTTCGCGTATAGATAGTCTCGCGGTAGCTCGGCGTTTTTTGTTATTGTGAAAAAATGCCTCTCGAGTCTCTATACCGCGACTTTTCATATACATAGATAATACAAAGACATAATATAAAGGCACTGTAATGAAATTTATCGAATGCAATGTAGGTTGAAATATTCTCTGTTAAATTGGGAATCGATTCACCTGCTTATGGTTCAAAAGGTATCCAACTCCTAAGTTATTGTTTAAATTAAACGCTGTTTCTTATCGACATACTTATATAATACGTAAATTTTCCTCAAAAATATATTCCAAATTCCGAGGGGGTTATGTCCATAAATTGTTCTCCATGCTTCGCACACATGAATAATGTTATAATAACCAAATATAAAAAATATTTTTGTCTGAAATTTTTGTTCTTCTTTACACTTTTCTCATATAATAATAAAAATAATACAAAAATTTTCAATTTCCAACAGACGGTGGAAAAATATTGAATATTGTTAGTATATAAAATATAAATATATAATACTATATTAAATACATTATACATTATAGTATATTAAATATATTATATATTTTATTATGCATATTAAATTATATGTAATAAAAATATATTATATAAATAACTTGATAAAAAATGTGAACCTTGTAACGGAAAAAGCGAGGTTAAATTTTATCGATTCATATACTGATGGTTGACGAAAAGTGACTTTTGTCAGGGATTGTAGCTCGACGCTCACCATACGCATCCTCAAACACGCTAAATGCAATTACTTCCATAAGGTGCGTAAGAGATTATAAATTATAAATATATGTATAAGAGGAATAGAAAGAGAGGTTTACCAGAGGAAGGGAGAGAGAGAGAGAGAGAAGGAAGAGAGAGGAAAACACCGGTCGAGCCGGTGGTGCGGAGTCAGGGGTCGTCGGTTGTATATGTAGTAGTATGCGTAAAAGGTTTTTTGGGGTCCCTGTGAGGCCCCGGGAGGAAGTCGCGGTAGCACATGCAGGGGAAAACTAGTCTCGGTGGGGCCCAGGGAGTCTCTCGCATATGGTGCCAGTGTGCACAAAACGCGCTGGCAAGGCCGGTAATAGCCAGGTGTTTTCGAAAGGTGCGCTCCCCTCGAAAAAAAAAGGAAAAAAAAAGAATAAGAAAAAGCCCTCGAGAGACTCTCCCTTCTCTTTTTGTTCCTCCCTTCCTACCCTTCCGTGATGTGTACCCCCTTTCTAGACCCCCCCCCCACCCCTTATTCCTCTCTCGAATCTTCTGTTCTCTCTGTATGTACCTTATTTTCACTCTCCACCCCGCGCGCGGCTCTCCGACGACGCGACCCTCCGAAAAGCAAACCAGCTTCCTTCCGACTCTTTTATTATGTATTTCACCAATGCATCTCGATCCGCCACTTTATATACGAAATCAAACCAGTCTTCAACCCCTGTGCGCCTCATCTCGCTCCTTTTTTTTTCTCCTTCTCGATCCTGCTTCTCCTTCTAATACTTGTTCTTTTTTTCACGACGAAACTCTTTCCTGTCGTCAACGTCCAATTTTTTCAACTCGAGAATACTCGAAAATTATTTCATGTATGCTATTTTGGTCGAATAATGTATTCAACAGGTTTTTTTGCTTCGAAGACTTATTTTCTTTTTTATAATTTTGATCAATCATTCGAAATACTCGTACATTAAAACTTCCGGTGACTCTCTGAATAAATGAACACAAGCTCAAATCGTTATTTTTACAACAAGCACTTGTTTCACAAATTACAAAATTATTAACTATTTTTACTGATTTTCTTTATATATATATATTTTTTGTCAATTTTGTTTAATATTTCATAATTATTTTAATTTTAAGAATGTATACTATAATAGAGATAATTCACTAAACCGTTTAAAAGTTATAACAAATTGAATAATATTATACATATTCAAAATTATATTATTACGAATATCGAAGAACCGGCAGTAGTTACTTGTAAATTCTTTTTCAAAATGTTTAAATAATAAAGAATTTTTATGCCAATTTTTATCAACCTGTACTAGAAACAGTTTTTAAGAAATTAAAACGAATTTCCCCTCTCTATAGAAGTACGGAAAAATTTATTAAAACAATGAGATTTTGTTGATAATCTTTTTTTTCAACTATCAGTACACATAAAAAATGTTGATAACCGAGTTTAAACAATTTTTTCTAAAATTTCTGTTTTTTATTTTTCAAACAATAAATAATATGAAAATTGTTAATAAAACGTTAGCAAGCTATTGAGGATCATTGCGAATGCTATGATACAAAATTGCAACTTATTTCTAGCAAAAAAACAAAAACTAAATCTTAACACAATTTATCATGAAAAATTCAATTTTCGTCAGGGATTCTATCTCCAGTTCATCCTTAATAATAAATTATTTTCCAATAAACTATTTTGCCAATTCTAAAAGTCTCTCTAATATTACATATAGAAAATTATATACTAAATATATATATCTCTGCTCTGAGTCAAGTACTTTGGGAATCATCGTCACCGGGACGTTCTCGATCTCAGACTCCTCGAACGTAAACTGTCAAGAACGACTTGAATGAGAGCCAAATCATTTTTGTTTACCTCGAAAAATAACTGACGAATAACGCGAGTGGTTCATAAATCACTGTGACTCACAAATTCAGAGTTCTAAACAATTAAAAATTTTGTCCATTTTTCTCTCTCTCTCTCCCTCGCATCACTATATGCGACGATAAATTTTGAGAAAGAAATAAAAGAGTCATCTTGTTATCTGACAGATCCTTTATCGGGTTCATTCAGTGTTTGCTGTGTCCTTTTCAAAAATTCCACCTAATGCACTCAGGAATTTCCGGGATCTATCTCTCGAGCCAAAAATACAATATTTTCTCTGAAAAACACGGAAAATTATCGATGGAAAATAATCTGCTCCGTGAAATCGACAGAAAAAGAATTTACAGAAAGGAAACCTTGAGGATGAAATTATCGCATAATTTAATCATCGAGTCTCTTGTGTGACAAAGTTCACGCACTCGTTCTTTTTTTCTTTGAATCAACAGTTTTCTGTAATCTTCCTCTTCAAATATTTTCCAAAATTTATCATCATCTCTGACGCATACACATCACATTCTATGCAGAGATACGTATACGTGCGTCGTATACATGCATACTGAGAACTAGCAATAATAATAAATCGCTCATTATTTTTGTCTTTCGATATGTTCAGCGATGCTGAAAAGTCATTCAGAAAAAAGGTATTCTTTTTACCATGCATATATGTTTTTAAAATTGATTTTTATACAAGGAAATCGATGGATTTCTTTTGTTCACAATAATATCCGTATAACGCTTCGTCGCCACATTTATCTGGTGAAACGAGCTTTTCAACGCGTATTTTTTTAATTTACCCAGTTCATTTTTGTTTTCTATTTTTTAATTTCTTAATTTCTTATCCCGCGGATATGCACAAAATAAAAAGTAAATTAATTTTAAAAGATAATAATAAAAAAAAGCAAAACGGGGTATCCCAAAAATTTATTAAAAACGCTTTCAAAATATCTCTAAATTTGATAAAATTTAACAAATAGCTTTTTCTTTGCTAAGAACATTATATTTGGTGTTTGAAAACACATTTAAACAAAAATTAAAATAAATAATCAACTAATTACTTGAAATAAGACGTCAAAGCTAATAATAAGTTAACAAATTATTTTAAAAAAAAATTTTAAAAAACAAAACATTCAGCATATTTATTCAGCATATTGGAATCATAATATTTTTTTAACAGGTGCCCCCTATTATTTTGCCCCTCTTCTCTATATACCCTACATAATTAATAATACAATTTGTAATATAATATATATACACCATATATTACATTATATTATTAATTAATATACTATGATATTATAGATTAAATTTTTTTCATTGTTTTTTTGTTAATTATTTAGCCGAATTTCCTTATTTTGGGAAATTCATTAAAATTGAATAAATGTCCAAGTATTTATTTATTAATTGCGGAGAGGTTTTTTTTGTAATGAGGATGATGAAGATGGGTTGCGGGCAGTGCACCTGGAGTTATCGAAAATGCCGAGACACAGTTAAACGTTGAAGAGTTTTGCCTCGTATCATCCGTCATCCGGATCACAGAGCGAATAGAGTGGCGGGTATGCACGCGAGAAGGTTTTTAACCCCGGCCTTCTTTCACTCTTTCCTGGGACAATTTCATTGTTCCGTTTGCACATATATGCCGCCGGGGGATAAAAGAGGGGATAGAGAGAAAAAAAAATAAAAAAGGATATATACCTGGTCCTGATGCGATGAATCCTTTTTTAAATTCCAGAGACACTCTCCCCTCTTGGATTATTTTTACTTTCGTCGACGTTAACGGCGTCTCGCTACTTTTTTCGTCAACGTTCTCTTCTCTCATCATCGCGACAGAATTTTTCGTACTCCCGCGATCCCAGAGGTGACGAAAAACACGCGAGTGTACCTGCGACAACATATTTTTTTTTTCTCTTTCTCTTTCGTGAATGAAAGGAAAACTTGCTTCGTATAAAAAGCTTTTTAAAATCTTTTCTCTTTTTCCTTTCCTTTGTACGAGCGTACTTGAAATATTTTTCTCGCTATACTTTTTGTTCTCCTCTTCCCAAGTTTTCGGATGGTCATTCAGCACCGAGAGGTTCGCCCATCCCAGAAATGGATACTCATTCAAGAGGGTACAGGTGCATGCCAGAAAAGGTACAAAAAATACGTTTCAAGTGTCAAGAGCAAGAATCGATATGAAAGAATGGAAACTGATGAAGGACCTCATCCTTGAGCAAAAAAAATCAGGAAAAACATTGAACATTTTCCCGAGAAATACACTCGGTCTATATACCATCATCTATATATGATGAAAATAATGAATGCCATTTTTCATTCATTTTCAAATAATTTTCAATCAAGATGGTTTTTTTAGAGACCGATCATTCGAGCACTCAATCAAATATATGCGCAAACTTTCCTTTTCTATATATACCACATGCATGAATATCATATCCAACATACATATGTCACAATCTTTCTATATATTTTATCAAATTTTTTTGTTGACAACATGGATACGATTTTTTCAAATTTATTTACTTTTTTAGCAACTTTGATCGAGCATTCGTCACGTATATAAACTTGTGTCAAAAAAATAAACTTCCTCTGAGATACGTTCAGGTATAAGATGAGTCGCATGAAGTTTTTTGAGACAAATATATTTTTTAATCAATATCTCGACTTCTGGATGATAAAACGTCTTGAAATTTGGTATACATGTTTATTTAAGTATTATCCAGGCCTACAAAAAATTGTCTCAAAAAATTCCACGCTACCTGAAGGGGTTGCATGCATGATGGGTTTCGTCGAAAAAAAAGTCTGTTTTCAAGAATTTTTTTTCAATATAATAAATAAAATATTTTATCGACCCTTTTTACTATCTTAAAAATATACCGTTGAAAAAGAATTTCTTAAATTTTCAAAAGAAAATATTTAAAACTCCGCCATTGTGACGTCACTTCCGGTGACTCCTCTCGTTTCGTCCCGTTGTCAGCAGAGCTCACGACAGGATCATCTGATGAAGAGTGAATCAGAAAAAATTGTGTCTCAGATATAAGACCATAAACTAGAACTTGAACGAAGGAAAACGAACAAAAGTCAAAATTGGATCTTTGGCAGACTTTTTAAGAAAAAAATTCAAATTTTGCTCGACATTTTTTTTGTAAAAGGGTCTGCCAAAAATCTAATTTTCACTTTTCTTCGTTTCTCTTCAAAAGATATTCATTTTGATTATTTTAAGCTCAAAATAATCTATCTGGCTCAAAATATTTTTTCATTTTAAACATCTCCATACCACACAAAATAAACAATAGTATAATTAAAATTTTCAGCTACCATGAGAAAATACCCCTCTAAAAAGGAAAAAAAAACGTTTTTCTTATAATTTTTCAACTTGTATCTATTGTGAGCTTTGACGTCTTATTTAAAGTAATTAAATGATTATTAATTTTCATTTTTGTTTAAATCATGATCACCGAATATAATGTTCTTAGAAAACAAAAAACCATTATTTGATATTAAATTTCATCAAATCAAGAATAATATTGAATTTTGAATGTCAAGTTTAAAAATATCGAAAATCCTCATAAAATTTTCGGGTTTTGCCTCCCCTATAGTCCTAACTCATTTTGTCCTTTGTATATTTTGTTAAGGTTTGTAAATTTACGTTTGAAAAACTGTTCGAGTATGTCCAAATAAACCATGCATATTGTATGATAAATGTTAAAAATAAAACTGATGAAACTTTTTGAGCACCTCTGTAAATTAATTCCGTCGGTGCATATGCACGGTAGAGGGTAACTTATTCTTTCCTTCTCGTCTCCCATTTTATTATTTCGGGTCTTGAATAGACCTGTAAGTTTTTTGGTCGAGGTTGCGAGAGTGCGGCAAAGTGCGTAAGATTTTTCTTTGTGCGCGATGAACGAACTTCTCTTTCTCGTTTCTCCTTCTTACTCAGTCTCGAATATTTTCATCTCCCGATGCGACTTCCTTTGTTGAGAGAAATCCCGCGGTAACCTGCCGTAATTTTTTTTTTTTCATTTTATTCTTCGTCTCTTTCTCTTCGGGATTTTGTTTTCGCTTTCTCCCTCTCGCTGCTCGCGTTCTTTTTCTTCCTCTCACTCGAGACTTTACACACCGGCTGAAATTTCTATCCCTCAATGGGGCCAGGACAAAGTCTCCCGAGGGTACGAGATGTGTGCCCTGTGCTGGGCACACACTTTTTTCGATCCATTACAATAACGGGAGAAAATATAGAAAATCGGCCCCGAGAAACGAATTAACCTCAACAGCATTTTTACTCCGAATGCACCCTTCGATGTGAATCTTATTCCTACATTTTTATATTATTCTTTTCTCCGATATTTTCTTGAATTTTCAAATTTTATATTTTCTCTTAAAAATCTACGAAAAAATTCATTTTTCGAAGAAATTTTCTTAAATATTCCGATTAAATTTCATCGCGTGTCTCAATAAATATTACTTAAAAAAATATTAAAATCTAGACGAGAGGGGAGAAATATCAAGCTCAAAAATTATTCAGCTTTTTTTTTTCAATTTTAAAACGAAACGAGAAAAGAGGATAAAAGTTCGCGTGGATCCTGATGCTTTTTCCTGATGCTGATGCATCAGGAAGCGAGCATATGGTCGTCGAGTGATCTCTTCTCGAAAATCGATTTCTTTGGGAAAAGAGGCTCTGGGACTAGAATACACGAGGGGCGGAGAGGATAGCGAGAGGAGCAGGGGGGGATCGAGCACGTGCCCCATCGGGGGTCTCTTTGGAAGCGGCGGGCAGGTGAGCCATCTCGATTCAGTCTCATCCCCGACGCGCGTTTATACACGCGTGCATGGACCAGATGACCATCAACGGTTTTCGCACGCTTTGTCGTTCTCTTATATTATTCATGCACCATCATATATCGAGACTGTACTCTCACAAAAGTTCTGACGAATATATCTATATACGAATACTTTTTACAAAATAAAAAAAAGTCTAAAACACGATGTGATGGTCAGTTTAGCTTTTTTTTAAGTGCTGGATATACATCATATTTCTCAATTATTTCCTTTCCACAAATTTCTCATTTATTGGTGTATTTATTAAAAATAATACAATTTTCAGAATGATATTATATATTACCAGTATACTGGTTTTTAAAATATGTTTTAAAAAAAATGTCTAAAAATTGATGGTCATCATTTTAGCATTTTTTAAAGCGTTATTAGATATTTCCAAATTATTTCCTTTCCATACAAATTTCTCTTGGTATATTTATTCCAAGTAATAAAATTACCAGAACGATGTTTATATTATCAGTATTTAAAAAAAAAAAATTCGAAATGTAGTGATGGTCATCGCTTTCGCATTTTTGAAAGCGTTAGATACATGCATATATGTGTAAATTATTTCCTGTCCGCAAATTTCTCATTTTTTTGTATATTTTTTCTAAATAATAAAATTATCATCTATTAAATAAAAAATTGTTAAGTTTAAAAAACATGTCGAGGCATTAAAAAAAAATTTACTTTTCTAATGACGTATATCGATAAAAACCCTCAAATATGTATATATATTCTGTATAATTCGCGAGCGTACACAAATATTTGAATCACAGAGTTCCCCAAAACGAGCAACAGATGACAAACATGTTACTCCTCCACATGGCAAAACTGTCACGCCGATGATGACATCAAGTGAAAAACTGAAAGAAACAAAGAGAGTAGGAAAAGATTCGAATCTCGCCTGGGTACAAAAATAGAGAGACAACCCAAAATCATTTTTATCTGATGAAATAATTTATCTCAAAAAGAAAAAGAAAACCAGAGAGGTCCACCATTTATTGTCACACAAAGTCCTTTCTCATCCCTTACATACGATTCATCGTTAATTTTTTTTTTCTGTTGCACAAAAAATGTATAGTTTTTTTAAATTTTGAGGCACATGTAAACGCCTCTAACGAGGTTGTTTACCGAAATTAAAATGTTAAGAATTCAATAAAAATTGGTTAATGTATTATTCTTCAACATGAAATATGACTCTATGAATTTTTTCAGATTTTTTATCTATGTATACCTATAGTTCGCGAGTTTACATTATTGAAAACACATTCTTATGCATATAGAGTGTGTACATCGGTATGTGTACACGTAAACGCTATTTCTATATATACACGTAAATTTCAAAGTTGAATTACTCAAAAACCTGGCTCACCAACTTTTATAAAATTCTTACCATTTTTCAATTTCCTATGAATTTAACATTGGTTATAGCTGACTGGGTGGCAACCTCCTTAACAGTGAGAAAAAGTGAAAAACGTGCAACGTAAAATATTTTCGATTAAAAAATAGAAAAATTCAAGAGCTTCGTAGCAATACTTTTCTTTGACTGATGCTGGTATTAAAAAAATACTTCAGTTCATTCTTGCATCGATGATGCGGGTGCACGTCCAAGAGAGAATAAGAAAAGGAGGAAAAAGAATTAAAGAATAAAGATTAAAGAATATCGTATAAATACCAAAAGTATATTCATGTGCTACGAATGGGGGGGGGGGGGCAAAATAAGGAATTCCAGAAATTTGGTGAAAATTTCGAATATATTTAAATTTGATAAAATTTAATATCGAATATGTAGTTTTTTTTTTGAGCTATGAACATTTTATTTGTTGATTTAAAACACATTTAAACAAAAATAAAAATTAAAAATTAATGAACCCAGCAGACAGAGAATGATCATTTTCTTTGGGAATGAGACACATTTGAACGAAAATTCAAATAAATCATCAATTAGATACTTGAAACAGAACGTCAAAGCTATAATAATAAGTTAGCAAATTATATAAAAAAATTTTTTTTTAATTTTTGGAGGGGTACCTTCTATTTTGTATGCTAAAAAAATTTCTTTTTTCTCTTGGGGCAGCTGACACTTTTATTTGTTTCCATCAATTGTGATTAAAAATCAAAAAATTCGGCATATTTTAACTCTTGGAATTGGAAATTTTTCTCAAGTATCCCCCGTTAAGCCCCCCGAACGAGCCCATATATATGTATATTGTAGTATGTATATTCGGTGTTTCTTTTATCCGTCGTAATATCCATCAGAGTGTAGCGCGCCGATTTCATATTCTCTTCGATAAAATGGAATCGAAAAAGTAATTATCAGAAAATATGAAATACATTTTCTATAAAGAATAAGAAAGGAATAAGTTAATGAAAAATAAAATGCTGGCAAAGTTGACCCAGTTTCAACACGGCTCGAGATCGCGAAAGGACCTCACGCGCATACGGAAATAAAAATGGTCGATCGCTATCGCCTCTCGTGTTCCCGGCGCGTCTGAACCGAGAGCGAGATGGTTATCTCTCGCTCCGTCCAACACATTTGTAAGGGCGTAACTGAGATTTTCCATAAATAGAGAGAAAAGGCAGCCCGTTCGATGGAAGTCGAAAAGAAAATCTCTTCGCTTTCTGTGGATACAACCGCAACAATAAAACTTATTAGCTTCGAATCTTTCGGTGATGCTCCTGACACGAACCCGGCGTCGATTGACCCTATTTTTCAAGTGCTAAGAAAAAGTTGAAATATTGTAGATTTATTTGAAAACGGTGAAAAAATCCTTGTGCCAAATTTGAGAATAATTTACTAAATGGTTTTAAAGTTATGAACTTTCAAAAGCTTTATCAAATTTAACATATTGCGTCTAAACATAAACAAAAAAGCAGGTACCATCTCCGTAAAGTTTTTTTGACATGCTTCATATGAGTTTTCAATGCTATAATTCAAAAATTTGGAAGCAATGTTAATTGTTAATGGTTTCATCAATAGTTGGAAGTAGTCAATTGCCATTGTAGCTATAATACACAAAAAATTAAGAACTCTTTCAAAAGACTAGAAAGTAAAAAATTCGCACATTTTCGTTCTGAAAATACTTTTGACATGGATTCTACCTAATACCATTCTCATCCTTAAAAGAATACACGTTGAATATAATCCAGGTCTGGTAAAACAATAATAAAATGAAATACAGTGAAACCTGGATAAAAGTGGGATCTCGAGGGAGGGATTTTTTTTGAGATGTGCTAAAAAAGATATACAAAATTGTAGGGAGTTCCTCCAATTGTAGGGTTTTACGAGTATGAATAAATTGAATTATTTAGAAAGTGCAATGAGCGAGAAGCACTGTTCGCATTTTTGTGTTCTCATTTTTTCAATGAAATAAAAAAATTTTCCATCGATTGAAATTGTATTGCTTTTATATCGCTTTTAGTGGTTTCGGTAATATGAGGAATGAAGAGTATTTTTTCAAAATTTTCCGAGTATATTTTGAATTTTCTGAGGATATTTACTGAGTAATTGCTGAACAATAAGAATCCGTTTTTTTTTTCGGTATACGTTTGATAGACACACAATATTTTCATCCGGTGTCCCAGTTATATAGGGGTAATCAATCTTAGCTGTTACAGTAATAAAGGTCAATATGTGTAGAAAAAAATCAAAAAATTAAATTCCACTTATAGAGGTTTTGCAGTCTCACTGGTAGAGGTATTTTGGTATGTACGAAGGTGACGGGACCTCGGTATGAGTTTCAGTTATGGGAGGTTTCCCACTTATCCAGGTTTCACTGTATTACTATTTTAGCTATAGACACGAAGATTAGAAACAATGTGCGATACAGGTATGTAAACGAGTGCAAAAAAATCGCAAATATAACCAGTTAAATATCGCAATTTTCAACAATGATTTTTTCGATTTTTCGGTCGACAAATTGAAATTTTGCACACGTTTTTATATGGAATTCAAGAAGCTTCAGATAGTTTTTTAGAAAAATCTAATGAAAAGAATTTTTACGATTTTGTTTCTGATATATAACAAATATAAGCTTTATGCAGGATCAACTTCAATTTTGAGTATGTTGTATATATAAGTTGATTTGCAAACAACTTTTCTTCATGAACTTAAATGGTCAGTCCACTTGAAATATGTATAAGAAAAACGAATTACAAAATTTCGATCCCCCCACCAACGATAGGACTATACCTTGAACGAAAAATGTATCGTCTTTTAGGCATGGTTTCATGCGAATATTAAGGAGGGTCGATACCAATTCTCCGGGGCATGAAGAAAGCGGGGAAATTTCCTATGCTCTAAAACATAGGCTTTTGGCGTTTAAATGATAGGACATTAAAAAATGAAGAACATTTCATAAGATTTGGTGACAATGTTCTTTGTTATCGAACATGAACACTCAATTTTTTTTCAGATTTTTCGTCTGCTTGGTTTTTGAGTAATTCAACTTTGAAATTTACGTGTATAAACATAGCGTTCATGTATATATAGGTATACATCGTGTGCGTAAGAATTCGTGTTTAATCGTGAATAACTCGGAAACTAAATAGACGAAAAATCTGAAAAAATTTGTATCTTCACATTTAATGCTGAAGAATGCACTCACCAAATTTCATCCAATTCTCTACATTTTTGATGAACTATCGACCCTCCTTAAGGATGTATGTATAGAAAAATCGTGGTAGTTAAACTGTTAAAGAATTTGAAATCTACTATAGAGTTGTACATCCTGAATCGATTGAAAAAAGAAAAAGTAGGGTTCCCGATTGTTTTAAAGAGATATTGAAGATTCAAACTCTCATTTAATTCCGTGTTATTTCAACGGGAAGTGGATCAGATTGTAACGAATTGCAAAAATTTTACACTTTAGAGAGTTAAAAAGTAGCCAAATAACTTACTTTCGGTAATTTTGTCATTTTCGCTATGTATAAAAAAAAAAACCAATTTCTCCGACTCCGTTGTGGAAATATTTGCGTTTAATTTTTACGTGTCAGTGTAACATTCCGGATAGCCCTATCTAACATAGTATATCCGCCATGTTGAACTCGGTAACGAATAGAGTCAAATCTCGTCCTAACTTCATTTTACGCATTAATTAATTATGAATAATGATAATATTCTTTAATCGAAAATGACAAAAAAGATCAAAAAATTTATTGCTCTTAAAATTTCGACGTCGGAATTAAATTGAAAAATAAAATGGATGCGGAATTGACTCTGCGGAATTGACTCTACATAGATCCTTAACCCATTAGGGCAAAACAATGCCAAACTATTATTATTGCGTACTCCAAATATTTTGTTTGGTAATTTTTTTCTCGAAAACTAACAACTTTTGGAAAAAGTTGTAACAGATAAAAAATGCTTAAAATCCATCAGGGAATGCACTGGAATTTTTTCAAAAATTTTTGGGAATTTTCAAAAATTTTCAAAAAATTTTAACAACAAAATTTTCAAAATGTCTTCAAAAAAATCGGAAAAAATTCCAGTGTATTTTTTGTTGAATTCAAAACACTTTTTATTCTTGGAACTTTTATGAAAAAGTTGATAGCTTTCAAACTACAGCGTTCTGAAGATTTTAAACAAATTTTTCCACAACCCAGTTATCTTTTAGTCCATGAATCGAGGACACTTTTCTGATTTTGAGAAGGTGTGTATCTAGCGGGTTTCATAAAAATTTTTTTGACAAAACAAATTTTTGTACCGAAAAAAATACATTTTTTTGTGAATAATTGTTAATAACTTTTGAACCGTTGACGCTAGATGAATTCTGAGGACATGGTATTTCAAGAATTTTTTCTGAGACCAATGATGTGCGAAAAAAGCCCATGAACATTGTGTCCAAATATGTCCTCTCCGGTCCCTAATGGGTTAAGACTCATTTTGGATGATAAACTAAAAAATTAGGAGCTGCTGCGAAAAAATAAAAGCAACTTGGTAAACAGCGGACACCCTTTTTTCAAATTTTGATATAAAAAGACAGATATAGGGGAAGGGAGGGCAAAAGGCAGAACCAGATCCCTGCTCAAAATTTGTCTACTCAACAATGCTAAAAAACAATATCCAATCTGTATAACAATATTGAGCAGACAAATTTAGAGCAGGGATCTGGTTCTGCCGTCTTTTATTTGCTAAGAACATTATATTTGGTGATTTAAAAACACGTTTAAACAAAAACTAAAGCGAAAAATCAATTAACATAGCAGATCGAAAAAGACCCCATTTTCTTTTGTAATGAAACACATTTAAACAAAAATGAATATAAATCATCAATTAATAATTACTTGAAATAAGACGTCAAAGCTAATAATAACTTAACAAATTATGAGAAAAAAAATTTTTTCGTACTTTTTGCAGGGGTATACCCCATTTTGACAACTAAATCAACACTAAGAAGATATCGCGCACGCAAATAAGCGTGTCCATTGTTTAGTATTTTAATGTATGTAATTGCATTAGACTAATTGATATAAAATATGTGTATCCGCGTGGAATGATGAAATTCTTTATTAACATAAGTCTGCTTAAGGTTTGTGCGTGCAGCACGGTGTAGTGTGTTGACGGGAGCATTTTTTACGAAGATCATATCGGAGACATTACTTCACGTTTTTATTTATGCTTTTTTTGTTTACTTCTTTTCCTCTTTAATGCTTTTCTTTTTATTTTCTTTCTCACTCTCCGGGCGGACGTAATGCATGCATCTCCCCATGGACCTTTATTCTCAAAGACTAATGTCCCGAGATATCGGCCGTAAATCAAGCGCCGGACGCTTCGGTAAGATTTTGGCTCGAGCTCGAGCCTGTCACGTCGTAAGCCGCGCATTTCACTCGCGGGTGCACCCTTTTTAAATAAGACTCATCGTTTATCTTTACAAGAAATAAAATAACATCGAAGAAGCGAAAATTTAAATAGCTACACGATATGAAACGGATTTTAAAAAATTTACGGGGATAACAATTTACAATTTATAAAATGGGACTTTGGTAATCAATTTTTCATTCTGTATATTATAAAATTTTTTATTTTATTTTGGAAGGGTATACCCCATTTTGTTCGCTATAAAAAATTATTTACCTCGTGGCAGCTGAAAATTTTATTTCTTTTTCTTAATTTTTTGATTAAAAATAAAAGATTAAGCATATTTGAACCCTTGAAATCAGATCATTTTATTAAGTACCCCATTTTGACCCCCTCACGAAAAAAATGATACATTTTTGGAGTGAAAAAAGAGATTGAAATATATAGAACAGAGTTATAAAAAATTAATTTTTCAAACATTTTCGAAGCTGCTCATGTACAAGTTCATTATTTTGATAATAATGAAATACCTACATTTGATAAAAATGAAAAATTTTTAAGGCATTGAGTAATAAAACATGTCTTAAAAATGATAAAATAATGCACCATAACTTTTCAATTTGACAGTTTGCATCGTAGCGAATTTAATTTTTTTTTAATACGTAGAAATAAATAGCGTGTAAGCATTAAATATTATGAAAATAATCGAAGTAATAAGTTTGAAGCGTGATTTTTGTCCGAATGGATCAAGGTATTGAGTTTTGACCTCACGATTATTTTTTCTTTCCTTTTCTTTTGGGATACGCGCGCATCTTGAGTGGCCTGGTGCAAAAAAAGAAACGGGCCTGTTTAAAATTGCGCCGGTTCGTGTGGCGCAACAGGTAGCCGGCTCGGTCAGTTTTGCCCCGCGGCGAGTTACGCAGCGATCTTCAAATCTCGCCCACTACGGATAAAAACAGTCGAGACTCTCGTAAAACAATGGGACATTTTTTTTATCTTCGATACAAATAATAACTTTTCGGTCAATTATTTATAAAAATTTATTTATAAAATTCGAATTTTTCAAATCATTTTTTCGATAAATAATTCTTTTTTTATTTTTCATATTTTTCGTATAGAATAATCTGAAATGAAATGAAAATCGATCGTTATGGGAATCTTTACTGTACCACGGTATGAAAACCTATTAAAATCCATACACGAGGATCGCGTGACGTCAAGAGTGACCTCCTCCCAGTTTGAATCTTCAGGGCCCGGGGGTAATTCGAATCTTGACTGTCTCTTTCTTTTCCTCTTTCCTTCACGGCGGGTCTCTCTCGCGATCTCTTGGCGAAAGATCGTGACCTGCCGATTATTTTGCCAAGCTCTTACGATCGTAATCCATTCTTTAAAAAAATTCTCGTTTTTTTTTTATTTTTATTTATTCACTTTATGAACTTTTATCAAATACAGCACAGAGATACATATAAAAATAAAATTAAACCATTTGACAAATTTTTTTTTTTTTGAAATCGTAATTCGTTGAAAAATTTTACTCGTTCATTTTTCCACAGTCTTCACCTTTTTTTTTACATTTCCATTTTATTTATTTTATTTTTTTAATGCATATAGCTGATGTGTATATAATTGTTGTATATAGAGTGAATAAAATGATTTAAATCGTTTCTCAGACTCTCGTGTGGGCTTCGTCGCCAATTGAATTTTATTTAATTATACCCAGGGAAGAGTGAATACAGATTTTATAATGCGAAATGAGAGGGAAGAAAATCGTGAGGACTCGCCTCTGCCACACACGTGCGCTCGTGCGTCCCGTTGGGAGAAACTACGCGCGCGCGCGCGCGCGCTCGGTGAATGGTTCAGTCTCTCGCGATCAAAGGAAAATTTGCCGCGCTACTATAAACGCCGTGAGTATATATACGAGACGAGGGAAAAAGATTTAAAATAAAAAAGATAAACTCACAATTGCATTTTTCATTTTTCTTATTCCGCAGTATTATTTTTCCGTAATTCGCATCAGGACAATATTTTTTATAAACAAAGAATATTTAGGTCAACCCGTGCTATTATTGAATAGAAAAAATAATTTGTTTATTAATTTCCATTTATTTTTGAATGTTGAACGAAAAAAATATTTTTCATTTTTCATCATCGTTTTTTCTTTCCAAAATTTTATTCATTTTTCTTTATATCAATTTGACATTCATTTTTTTGTCCGTGACAGTTTATTGTTTTCCTCTATGTCCTGGTTGTTCGCCTTTATTTCGTTCTCATTTCTCTGCTTGGAGAATAATAAATAAAACGATCCTTTGACTCCGCGTCCGACTACGTGCCTCCTCGATCGAGAATCGTCTTATAAGTACGACGTTTTTACCTCGTTCTCTTTTTTTCCTTTCAACGAAAAAAATCTCTTTTTCCCCGTCTCCGTGCGGATTACTTTTTTTTTCTCAGCACAACGATACAGGAAGCTGAGAAATGATTTTTTCTTTAAGATTGTCGTATTCTTTAGATCCAAGAAAGAACTTTTTCGTGTTCATCCCTCAATTATTATTTTTTTTTTCAAATTTCGTCGCTTACATCATTTCATTCTATCTGTTAATTTATTCTGAAAAATCTTTTCCACATTGCCCTATAATAGTTATTGAATTTTCTTTACTGACTTGAACGTTGTACACATTTTTTAGCTTAAATTTCCCGTATCGATATGAAAAATGAAATATTTATTTCACCCTGATATATGTTAATTTCCAAAATGTACAAATGGAAAATTAAATTAATTAACAAATCTAATTTTTTTTTTTCATTAATTCTATTGGTTTTTTGTTTATGGGCTGATGATAATCTTTTTTTCTTGCCTGATGTGTTTGGATTATCGTCGACGAAATCAGTGAGACACAGATACGAAATTTAGTATCGTGATGCGGTTGACGTTTGCGTAAATTTCGCTGAAGCTCGGTTCGAGAACTGGATGATCGATTGTGTAAACCGATACTTGATCGAATGAGGATCAAATCGTCGATCATGAATTCGGGAAGAATTCAACCTCGAATTTTATACAATTGTTTTTAATTATTTTCAAGTTACAAATTTATTATTCTGAATAAGAGTAACGCGAACCATTCAACAAAAAATGCAAATGAAATTTTTTTAATCAATGAATGAAAAAATTTTGATTTACGATTGGAATTAATAAATTCAAGTAAAATAAACAAATCTACCAAAAAACAGCATATATGCTGTAAAAAAAGGAGGCAAGTACATTTACGGTATTATACTCCAAGCTGTCGTAAAAAATATGTTGTAAAACTTGA
>JAPYYX010000763.1:0-67608 GCA_030522605.1 Cremastinae sp. B BG-2022a | reverse complement strand
CTGAATCCTTATAAATATCAGTGAGATCGAGCTATTATGCTATCAACGAAGTTGAAAAATAATATTTTTAAACAGTTGGAGGTATAATCCTTGCGGTAACAATATTTAGAACGAAAAATTTGCGAATTTTCCACTTTGTAGTTTTTGAAAATGGTTCTGAATTTTTTTCGTATTAGCTACAATAGTAATTAACAACTATGGGTCATTAATTTAACCATTTTAACAGTGTTGTTTAAATTTAATCATTATAATCATCCTTATTTTTCATTTCAGAGTAAATTGGAGAAACGTATGTAATAAGGCGTTGAGGTATTACTATCGTGGACAGTAAATCGTTGGACCATAAGTGGGACCCTCAAAATATTTTCACTGAATCCTTATAAATATCAGTAAGATCGAGCTATTATGCTATCAACGAAGTTGAAAAATAATATTTTTAAACAGTTGGAGGTATAATCCTGCGGTAACAATATTTCGAACGAAAAATTTGCGAATTTTCCACTTTGTAGTTTTTTAAAATGGTTCTGAATTTTTTGCGTATTAGCTTCAATAGTAATTAACAACTATGGGTAATTAATTTAACCATTTTAACAGTGTTGTTTAAATAATTAAAATTGAAAAATGTTGTCCAATGCTTTCAAATTTTTTTAATCATATGTAATTTCTGATAAATTTGTATAGTAAGTTACTTGTGATATTTATTTTAGAAAATCGCAACTTTTGTTTATTCTATACAGTTTGATGGCTCCGAAATCGATAATTTTTTTAACGATTCTAGAAAAATGAAATTTTCTGCATCCTAAATATTCAGCTTGATAAAAATAATACACGCAAGTGAGTCGAGCCACCGATTTCTGCAAACAATCTCAAGTTATGGAAATAAAATTGAAAAAAAAACTTACTGCAAGCATTTTCGTCGGACTCGTCCTTGCAATCGGGTTTCCCGTTACAGAACAATTCTTTCTCGATGCACTCGCCATTACCGCACGAAAGTTTACCCTCATCGCAGATGGGCTCGTCAGTCTTCAATTTCGGCAAGACTTTTCGTGGTTCTGCAATTTCGTTTTTGTTTCCCAACGGAGATCGCAGATAACAAAGAAAAAAATGCAATTAAATAAACAAATTCAATAGTTTTTCGAAGCTCGAGCTTCGGGGATATAGAAAAAAAACCAAATTGATCAAAAAAATTAATCAAAAAATTCAGCCAAATCTACTTTTAAAATCTCGAAAAGAGAAACTTCTCTCTTCGCTTACAAGGCCCGAATCCATACGCTTTATCCACCTTGGTGCACTACACGGGCTGAGGAAAAAAGGGAAGGATTTCAACAGAGTACAAAAACAATTGTTACTCTATAATAAAAAGAATTACATTAAATCGTTTCGTTCGTCCGGTCTTTAGTCGACGTGTAAGCTTTATTTATTTTTTTTATCGAAATTCTTGTGACACGTTTCGTTCCAATCTAAGACGTTTGCTCACGACGAGGCACGGCTTGGAAAAAAGTTAATTAAAAATTAACTAAAATGATAAGAAATGAAGAAAAAAAAATGTTTATTTTTTTAGGCAAATTTTTAATTAACTTTCTCAGACGCAATATTCGATGAAAGAAAGTAGAAAATGGTGCGATAAGAACGTAGCGAGAAAACAGCCACAGCACAGTAACAGAAATATTGAAAAATTCAATTCATAGTGAAACTTGAAATTTTTTTAAAAGAAATTCACGAGAATAGAAAGGCAAAGGCAGAGATGTGATTTTTAGTGAGGAAAAATGTATATAAAAAAAAAGAAAATTATTCGAAAAAGTTTTTAAAAATCGACTTGACCATTGACGATGCTGAGTAATTAATTATCGCTCCCATGAGATGGGCGAAAAGAATTGATTGTTTTAGTATTTGCAGTGCCAAAAAACCACGACTTGACAATTTTTCACAGTAAATAAATTTTATTTATTTTCAATATTCAATTCATTTCGATGAAAAAAATTGTAGCTCTAAAAAAAATTGTTCTGTGGAAAATTGTGAAGAATTTTCGTTAGTGGTAAAACGAATAAAAAAGATTAGAAGTAGTGGCAAATTACGGAAGCGTGAAGACGAAGGATAGATATCGAATGAGATTGAAAATGACGTACGAGAAATTACTGTGATTAAACAGATAGATAAATAGGAAACAGAGAAAGAGCGAGAGAGAGAGAGTGAGCGAGTGAGTGAGGAGAGAGCGAAAGAAGAAAACGAAGGCGTAGAGACGAGAGAAAAAATAATCGAATGGCCTCGATTTTATTCTCCTTTCGATTTCCCGGTTCTTATCTGGCCTTGTAACACACATTTGTGACTTTCTTCGATGTTTTCTCATTTTAATGATTACTTTATTAAAATTTTTTTCATTTTGAAAATCATTGCCTTTCTTGATAAAGAAATTGTCTTCTTTCTCCCTCGTGTGACCTCAGAACGGATTAGTCAATGATGCGTTCAATTACAAGTGTAAAAAAGGTAAAACTGAATTTGTACAATTAAAATACAAAAATTAGTAATGACAGCGAAGAATTTCTTTTTTCTCTCTCTGCTCCAAAAAATGATTAGTCGATTATAATAATTCGTTTAAAAAGATAAGAATGAGAATAACAATTAAAATGTTAAAAAAATTAGTAATCAAGGTCTGTTGGCGTGCTACGACGCGAGTCTATATGAGCTTCAAAGAAAATCCTTCGAGTATTAATCGAGAAGTATTTTCTTTTTGAATCTTTGCCCCTTTCTGGTACTTTTTTCTTTCGTTTTTTCTTTTTTTTTCGTGCTTTGTTTTTGTGTCACTTACTCTCGAGCTTGTCACAGTTGGTGACCTTGCCCTTCCAGTCGCAGGTCTGTTTGTCCAAGTCAAAGGCCAATCCGCTCGGACATGTGATTTGCTTAAGTCCCGATCTTGTGCATCTGAAGATTTCAAAAACGTACGGGAAAACGTACCTTGAGCAATTTTGATTTCTTTTTTTTTGAAAAATTTCTCGCCATTTTATTTCGATTTTATATTTTTTCGCATTTTTGGTATTATTTCGTTTATTTTTTGGTAATTTTTTTGATTCATTGTCTTTTTTTTTCTTCTCTCTGCGATATCTTACTCTCGAGCTGATCGCAATTCTTGACGTTCGTCTTCCAGTCGCAGGTTTGCCTCTCGATGTCAAATGCCAAACCGGTCGGACAGCGAACTGTCGCCAATCTCGTTACACCGATTTCCGTCGCTTTGTCACACCTGATGAGATTTTTCCATTTCGTTTTTGCTTTATTTTCAATTGCTTAGTGTGTTTGTTCCTTTTATTTTTCCTTTTTTGCTTGACTAGTGAATTTTTTTGCAAAATTTTTGTCGTTAACTTTATGCAAAGTTTCGTTGTAAAAAATGGAGAAACATTTTTTTGTCATTTTTCTAAAGATTTTTTCGATTTTTCCATTCTTGAAAAATTAAACTTTTGCAAAATTTTGAACAAATTTATTGTAACATTGAAATAAAACTTAGTTCGTCCATTACTGGTCGAAATCTATATTTTTTCTTAAATTTCTACCCTAGTATCGTTTGTTTATTTATAAACGAGCATTTTAAAAAAATTTGCTGGTGGAATGCACATTTTTTACAGGAACTTGAATCGACATTATGCAAAAACATTTCTTTGATCGATTAAAAAATTTTTGGCAAATGGCATCGGACTAAAAATCGTCGATCTTGAACCGTGAATAAGAATAGAACTCAGACTCAAACTGAGTAATGTCCTCCAGAACACACTTCAACCCCCTCGAGTTTTAGTCTTCTGCCATTTTGTAAAAAATAATTAAATTTTTTTTCCTGAATGAAATTTTTTTCAATAATGTACGAATTTCAAATGTCACCAAATATTTTCTTTTGTTAATATTCTAATGAATTCTGTATACTTCTTTTTGATTCTCTTAATTGTCATTTTTAATCGATCGAAAAATACTTTTGGCAAAGACTTAATTGAAATGAATTAAAAATATGCTAACAAACGTTATTTCGTTGATTCGTATAATTTCGTTGTTAACTCCTGAATTCAGAGATAAAATTTGAACGAACGTTGAAATGAAAATTTCAAAATTAAAACGAACTTTGTGACGCGAAGTGAAAAAAAAATCGAATAATGATAAATAAAAGTCGGTGTGACTCGACACAGTCGTTTACCTCGAAGGTTCGATATAATCTGCAATTTTATATTTTGCACTGAAATTTTACTCCAGTGGCCTTCGAAACAACGTGGGTCTCTTCCTTGAAATCCAAGCCCATTCACCAGAAATTACTCATTCACTAATTGTTTAATTATTCAAATCATTATGCTTATTAAAAATAATTTTTATCTTCTACATTATTTTTATTAAAGATAATTATTTGAATAATATTTTTTTTTACTTACAATTAGTATTTGTGAGATTTTCTCATTTTTGATATTTTTTCGTACTATAATTTATAGTCATACTATAATTAATATTAATTATTTATTACCTGACGACGTCTCGACAGTCGCCTTCGGTGTTAAGCCGGAAGTACTCATCTCCAGGCCTGTCCTCGCAGAGTTCCTCAGCGTTAGCTTCGACTCCTTCGTTCTCGTCGTCCTGCCCTCTCACATTTGTTACTAGTCCGGAAAAAAATTTTAAAATGTAACAATTAATTAACATTGGATTGGCGTCACTAAGTAGCAAATTTTTGTCTTTAACATTCTATAAGCAGCTGTGAATTGTAAAATTATTATTTACAAGATTAAACCGTCATGATAAATAATTTTAATATAATTATTCAATAATTGAATTATTTATTCATAAAATTTTATTATTGTTTCCTACGTTTGAAAAGAAAATTTACATTTAAATAAAGATTTGTAATTTTCATATTATTTTAATCATCTTTAGAAGACTAGAAAAATAAATAAAACAAAGAAAATGTTTTCATGAGGCGATTTTTCAATTTTTTATCAACGAATCGGCATCGTGTACACAGCGAGAGGGAACCGGGTCGACGAACTCACTACCATAGAAGTAGAAAGTCTCGAAAATGTCATGGCAAAACCGTATATATACGTGTACCAATCGCTCTCGTAATTATTTTTCATCGCCTTCGTTTCTCTTTTCTCCCCTCACTCGCTTTTCACCTTTCTCGACGTGAGACCAAATATCAAGACACAGACATAACTACCATCTGACTTTTTACGAAAACAATGCAATTAATAACAACAATAATAACAAAAAGAAAATTCAACGACGTGGAAAAAAATTGTAATTTTATTTTATCCCTTGAGTGAATTCGATAAGGACTCGAGAAGACACATTATCTATCTTCTGAAGAAGAAAAAATGTCAGAATGTGGAAAGATTTAAGAATGGAATTTTCAATTTTACTTAATTTAATTATAAAAAAAAACGAAATTGAAAAAAATTGTTATAAATATTTGATAATTGAAAAGTAGTTTTGAAAAGTGATAACGAGATGAGAGATTGGGATAATAATTGATCAGAAATAAATGGATAATTGATTGGTCGACTTACCTGCAATAAGGAGAAAACATCCGAGTAAAATAAAAAAGTAGTTTGCCATCGTCGTGGTCGTTGTTCCTCGTCGCTGGCAGGACAGAAAACGTCTGGACAAGCCGCGCCCTCTTGCCCCTCTATTATATGTGGAACGCAAACTCCTTCCCTTTACCGAGCCACTGAGCTCTGGGAAGGACTTTCACCTTCCGGATGGTGCTGCCATCATCATCTCGGTCTGACGTCTTCGTTTTTATCACACTCTTAAAAAAATAAAACGAACGATACCAATAATATTTTATACAACTTTATAATTTTCATTATTTCGGTCTTAAAGAATTATCGATGAAATCATAATTACACTGTACCTACTCAAAAACATTTTCTATCAGGAAGTTAAGTCAATATTTTATGAATGTTCATTTATCAAGTGCATTTTTAAATTTAGTTGAATTTGTCATAGTAAGATATAAGTTGAATGATTTATTTTATCACGTCATTCAGTTTCAATTTTTTTCACACTCTTTGAAAAATAATATAAGAAAAAACTATTATCGTTAAAAATTGACAATATTGCAATCTTAAATTTTCATAATTGCTAAATTTTTATTGTGCAAATTTAGAAACGCCATCATCAATGAATTAATTTTTAAATAATCACTAAATTTGCAGTAGTTTAGTTAATTTATTAAATTTGTTTATATGTTTATGTTATTAATTATAAATAATTCGACTAATAATTGAATTTTCAATTAAATTTTGAATGATAAAGTTGACAATACATTTTATGAAATTTAGATGTGATATAGTTGTGTACAATTCAATCAAAAAATTGGAATTTCATACCATATTCAAATTATGTATATTTATAAAACAATGCAAATTCAAGATTTTCAAGATATTACATATTTTATTCTCAACCCATCTATATACTGTCCTCTTATAATTTTGAAAACCCACCAATGAATTGGAAAAAAATGCAATGAATTTGCATGGATGCATGCCTTTGTGAGAATTTTAATGCTTTTTCTCTTTGTCTCTTTCTCTTCCTTTTTCTGCCAGTATTAGTTGAAAGATCAAGCTGCATTTCGTTGCATTGTAGGTCAAGATAGGTCAACCGATGAGAAGAAAGAAAAAAAGAGGAAAAAATCGTGAGATTCATTGCACGATGTCTCCTGGCAACGTGCCGATTATTTTTCTCTCATTTCAGGAGTATTCAGTTATCATCGCGAGACAAGCGTTGATTAAATCAGAGGGAAAACAATCATTTAATTATCGGTAAAAAAATTATTCAATTTTTTCGCTCCCTCATCCTTCGATTAAAAATTTTTTTTGTTAATAATTTTTTGTTTCCTTGCTCCTTTTTCTTGTATCATTGATTTTGAAGCTTTATTAGTACAATTCCTATCGTTTTTTAGCGAAATACTAATTTTTAGTCTCAAGGTAGCTGTTTATTTATATTGTCTGATTAATTTATTCTGCGAAATTCAGCTCTTATCAAATCATATTGTTGCTCGTCAACGTATAAACAATTTCAATTTCATTGGGAAAAAAAATCACGTTCATTCAATTGATTTGAAAATCAAAATCTAATATAATAAAAATCTCTAAACCTCCATAATCTTGTATTCTCACAATCGGGACCATTCATAAGTAAATGGAATTTTCGAATAAATTTGAACAAAAGTAATTTATTATAATCACACATTTTTATGCATATTGTTATTAATATCTTAGTAGTTTATGTATATTAATTTCTATAAAAATAGAAATAAAAAATAATGTGTAATGCTAATTAAATACGAAATCGAAATTCGTGATGAGCACCCCTAAAAACTAATATTTCGGGCTGAAATTTGTACACGCATCTTTTTTTACTTTCCTGAAGCAATACGAATGCGACAAATAAAAAAAAAATTTTTTGACTCATTCATACTTATGTCGTACGATAACCACAATCGACTACAATTAAAATAATTGTAATTATATTCACAATTATTTTTTAATAATAATAAAATAACAATAGCTATAATATTAATATTGAGAAAAATATATAGATAGATTCATAGCTATATATCGATCGTTCTCACTTTTTCATCGGTGAAAACCAGTTTTCGTAATTCACGCGCGTGCTTCGTCTCTCTATTCAACGGTACACTTTTTGATTCGAGATACACAGCACGTGGATTCGCCCAAATATCAGCAGTGAAAGAGCACAAAAAAAAGAAAAAAAAAGAAATTTAAAAAAACAACTAGATTTGACGCGCCAGGAGAGATTCGAATGTTTTTCGGAGTTTGAAAAGAAGTCAGAAATAGAATAGGAATCCGCTGGGAGATCGACAAAATTTGATTTTCTCCTCAAATATTGGACTCACAAATCGTTTTTGTATTTTTGCACTTTCGTTTAATTATTCGCTGTTTGTGTATTCACTTAATCAATAAAATTAACTAATTTATTAATTTATTTATATGAGACTCATTAAATGAAAAACTGAATACGATAAATAAATTACGTTAAGTGATTAAATTTAACAATGAATCGATTTGCTGCTTTTCGCTAATAAAATAAAATTTCCTAATATTTCGTTATCTAACTAAAAAGGAGATATACAAGGAATTTCGATTAGTGAAATGGAAACTGAATTACATTTTTCCTTTTTCGAAAACACTTCGAATCTTCGATGTCCCTTTATTATTTTCGTGTCCGCGAGGTATGCGTTTCTTCGCCAGCCAATATCATTCGTAAATGTCAGTTGAAAACCGGCTTTACAAAAAAAGAGGAATAAATGGGAAGAGGAGTGGAAAAAGGCGAGGAGAAAAAAAAAATTGTTCGACTGTAAGGCGCCTGTCCTCCGATAGCACACTGACCTACACTTCTCCGTCCACTCATTTCAATATATTGTCAAATCTCCCTTTCTCGTTCGCTTTCCGAAATTTTTACTTTTTTTCTACCGATTAATTTTTTTTCAATTCCGACGAATTCTCCATTCTCCGACGGGATTTTCCATCCTCAACGAATTTTCCTTCTCGAACGAGTATTACTATTTTCTTTTCTTGTGTAGAAATGTTCTTTTACAAATCTTTCGAGGTCATTTTATTTGAGCTTATCTTTGGATCTTATTTTCGAAAGGATTCCCTGCATGGTAAAAATAAACGAAAATGTGAGATACAAGAGGAATCCATAGATCGCATTTTGAATACCAAGTGATCGCCTCGTTCTCTTTTGTCTTTTTCGACATTTGTATTATTTTCGACGAAAGTCACGGCAAGACGAAAAAAGAGAAAGGCTCGTACAAAAAAGAGTAAGCTATCTTTTATTTCGAGCCCAAAAAAGAGAACAAGAGAGAAAAAATATTAATTCGTTTGGGAGATATGTTTTTTAATTTAAGAAATTATATAAATTTCAAACAATAAAAATATTCTTTGTTGGGTTGTTTGAGGGTTTAGAAAATATTTTCAGTCTAAAATATGACTTGCTTATTTTATTTCCCATATTACACAAATACAAAAATTGTTTATTTTTTAATATGAATTTGACTGACATTCGTGTATGAATTAGTACAAAGTGAATAAAATTGAAACAGAGTTAAGATAATTAAGAAATAAAAGGATCAAGATAAGATATAATAATATAATTAGTAAAAAAAAAAATTTTTTGCTTTCTAAGAAAATTTTGAGTTGAAGTACCTGAAGTAATTCACTAATTTTGGTAGAGGGAAGATTTATTCAACATTTTTACCACGTTACGTTATCGCGTTTTCTACTAACCAAACTTATTCATTCGTCCTTATCCTCATTTCTTCAAGATTTGCTCCAATCGAAATTTTTCCTCTAAAATTTCGTCATAACGCAAAAAATTGTTTTTTTTTTCGTTATTCGCATCGTAACAGCATAATAAAAATTATACAATTTGTAATGAGTTATTTCATCGCAGTAGCGTAAATTATCCACGAATTACTCATCGAATTTTCATTTCCAACGTTTCATTGCTAACATTTCACAGAGATGAATTATAAAGAAATAAAAAAAAAGTAAAATGGCGTGCGGGGGAAAGAGGAAAAAGTCAGTGACTCGCAAACGTGTCTCGTTTACGAACGACGCCGTCGGTCTTTGTTTTTTCTGACGTTACAAAATGTTATCTCCTCTTTCTCTCTCATCCGGCGATCGAGGTCGATTCGGTCGTACTGACCTTTTTTGTCCCCCGATCGTTTTCCTTCTCTTCGACTCTCGCGGGCCTCACCGACGTCGGCTCTTTTCTCCCTGCGCGATTCACCACACGTAGCGGAAGACCTCTAAATCGAGACAAAAAGAGTTTGTCTTTAACGGGCGCGAGAATACAAGAGGCAGAGCTCGTCAGGATATATTTCTAGTGCGTCTTTTTTCACCTTGACCGTGCCCACCTGGGTTCATTGTCCACCGACAAAATAGCTGATCCCCGCACACGCATATTTGTTAAATTAATTTTACATTAAATTCATTCAAATAAAATGAATATTAAAATTTTACATTTTTATTACACGATCTTTTTTAAAAATTTTTTTTAAAAGCACTGAACATGATAATCATTGAATTATATATAGCGTTTTTTAAATTCTATAGTTGTACGTTGTGTTTCATGAAGAATTCACAAATTAGCTTTATTTTTTTCAATTTTTTTCAAAACAACAGTTTTTGTTAACAATGTTTTTTCCATAATTTGCACACAAAATTTTTTTTCAAAACAACATTTTTTGTTAACAATGTTTGTTACATAATTTTTACGCACACACAGTGCTAAAAACTGATTTTAAATAAATTTGTCTAACATTTTGATTTTATTGTCTAAGCAGAACAGTTAGTACGAAGATTGTCGATAAAATGTTAGAAAATCGTATAGTATCATTTTAAATATCAACTTTCCAACAGAAATAAAATTTTAACAATAATAAATTATAAGAAAATCATTTTTGTCAAGGATTGCACCACTCATATATTATTGTGTAAAAAATTGAACGCTCTTTTTTTCAATGCAATAATTTTTAGATAATGTTCAAGCTTGAAAAAAATGTTGATCGTAAATATTCGAGTGGATTGTTTAAAAATCAGTGAATCATAGATCTGACTCTTCCTTTCTCCAACGTTTACAGTTGCATTGTGCCTCGTTATAAAATTACCGTTATAAAGCGCATTTGCATTTGGATGTGCAAGCGCGAACGTGTCACACGTCACGACTCGCCATTGACTCGATGCGCACCGTCGTCACTTTGAATTTTCTCACGAGATTTCAACTCAAGGCCTGCTAGGAAAGAAAAGAACGTGCGCATGCACGAAAAACTAAAAAAAATGACTCAACGGAAAATAATTACAGTAGAATATGAATAATAAAAAAATTGCTTTTTTTAATATAATTTTATTATTTTAGCACATAGATTTCAGAATATAACAATGTTTTAATGAATTGCTGCGTTTTATTATAGTAGTCTATACAGGAAGTCTCACTGCCAAACCTCTCAGATCTAAAAAGTTCCGTGTATCAAGATTAGGAGGAAATCTATTACACGTAAGTCATATTAAAGAAGGTTCATGAAAATTTTGAACAATATCCTAAGAAAACAAAAAAAATTTATATATTTTTTGTACCACCAAGGGCAGCTTCCACGCCCGCGGATGTACGTGATTGGCCAACTTCAAAATTTAATAGAAAATTGAAAAATTGTGCGATCCAAATTTTTCAAATTTTCTTGCATTCGTGACATCAGAAACTTTTCAAATCCGAGAGGACAGGCGTTAGTACTGCAACTTTTTTCTGTGTTTAATTTATATTACACAATATTAATAAAGAGTACTTATAAAAATAAGAAAAAAGGATTGGCTCAAAAGATACGCATGAATTAGATAATAAAAATATGAACGTAGCAAAAAATGAAGTATGGAATGGGGAATGGATGAGCATATGGAAGGTAATTTGATTGGAAAGGTAGGTGAACAGAGCCAAGCGGATGTTGGGGCTTCAGCAACCTCGATTTAAATAGAGACACGCATCTTGGGTGCATCCAAGTGGGAAGCTGGTGCATTTATTTGTATATAATTATCCAGGAAAGTTTTTCAAAACTATTATTTGTAACTCATCTTATAACTATTTTAATCACGAAATAAAAAAATTAGAAAAAAACAAACTACTTAAATCGAAACACAAAAAATTATCTATACCGTAATATCCAATCATAATTAAGTTCCGTGACTACTTTTTTACTAAATCTGCTATTTTTGGTACTTTCGAGATTTTTTAAATGAATGTTAGATTTTATTACACATTAGTTTTATGTGACATCTCGTAGAGCCCATTATTTTTCATTTATTATCCGTTTATTAAAAAAGTCATTCCGAAGGATGGACTCATCATTATGAACCGGTCGACGAAATGGCTCAAGGTTTTGAAATCAGTTGAAAATTTTTCGTAATCGTTCATACCATAAAGTTAGCTTTTTATTCTATAAATGAGACATGAACATGGCTAGTGCAAAACGTCAAAGCCAAATGTCATCCCTCCGTAATGTCAGGAGTGTTTGACAGTAATGAAATAAATTTTTAATTATAAAAAAATAGCTCTATAAGTAGGAAAAATGAGCAGAAAAGAAGCAAAAGAAAGTGAGAAAAATAGAAGTTTGTATGCAAGATTTTTTGTACCGGTGCATCAAAAATTGAGTAGGTATTTGGTTCGAATTTGTTACATCAATATTTAATGTTGCACCGAGCCTTGATGTTTAGTTTCTCGGTTATTTTCCTAAGTTTTTTTATATCGTGAATGTTATTAACAAAATACCTATAGACTTAGAATATACGTCTTTATCTATACTAGACTTCATTTTTTTGTGTCTATGCCGTTTTGGGTTGGATTTTTAATTTTTCTTGTTATACCGAACGGTTTTTCCACATAAAATTGGATTTTGCGGTCATTTGCTATTAAATTTTTTAAATATTTCAGCGGTATTGATTTTTCCCAAAATTTCTGAACCAATTTTCTGAAGTTTTTTCACCGAATTCAAATTTTGTAAGCCGAAGTAAATCAAGTATTAATAATTAAAAGAGCGCTGAAAAGAAAACAGTGCGAAAATTGTCACCAATAAACTCATCGCATCAGTTTTCAAAATCCATAATGTCCTTTTATTCTCCGTCAGAAGTGTAAAAACAGGAGAATACACTTTTTGGAGGTTTCCAGAATACATATAATTAGCTTCAGTGCTATAACAAGCGTGAAATTAAAAAAATGAAATTTGAATATAAAAAAATTAAAAACAATTTTTTTACTGACACTCAGATTTATTTATTCTTGATCTTTTCTGTTCGCCATGTGATGTTAACAAAATGTATGCGTTTGACAGTGAAAGTCACAAAAAGATTGCTGGAAGCGATTATTCATTTTTTTCTTACCTGTCACGTCGACTCGGGCGATACGTAGTGAAAAAGGAGGATCTTCCATTTACGTCCTCGCCCACTTAATTCGACCTCACATTTCCTTTAGCGATAACTTGGATTGCGCCGAGATTTGATGAACCACCGAGTACACGCTCACGATTATAATTCGCTTGCACCATAGTTTTGAAGTTGCATTTTTTATTTATTAATTTTTTTATTTCCAAAGTCTCCGGAATGGGCGAACTCATTATGGAGTGTTCATGTAACATTTAAAAGTGCTTGGGGACAAAAATTTCGTCTATTAGACGGGGTGTGATTTCAGAGAAAATTATAATTTTTGAGCTCCTCGTCGCCAAATCGTTGAGAAATTTCTCTGCGAGTAAAACCAAAAAGTTATTTTTGCCAAATATCCAGACTCGTCGACATCGGTTTCTCCGGATTTGCACTTTTTCACGAAAACCTCCGCCATGAAAACAAATTTTATTCGATGAGAACCGGACTTGGCTCATTCAAAAGCTAATTAAATAAGATAGAAAGTGTTTTTTTAAAGGTTAAAGTCAGACGATGTGTAGCTAAGCAAGCGAAGGATCAATGTCCCACTTTATGTACCAGACACTATATATAGTGTGAGTCTGGTCGTAACAGGAGAATCAAAAATTTATAAAACTCCCGTCTCGGGAACAGTCATTGGTATTCCCCGGTAGTCGATTATTCGACCGAACTTTCATTTTCAAATTTTTTGAAACAAATCTTCTTTGGCACGGTCGATTATACACTTTCAATAATTTTTCCTAATGTTTCTCGAAGACGATCTCCCTTAGTCTACGAATTCTCGGTCACGGGTCCGCGATATAACTTTCCGAACATTCTAATAATTTCCTAGAATTTAAAATTGAATGAAAAATGATTTTAACCTTTTTATCAATTTGTTGATTGACAGAATTCAATATTATTAAAAATGGGCATTGCGGTTCGTGCAAACCGATTCGATGTCGAATTCAATCGTGCGCATAATTCTCCTGACGAACAACGCCATGACATCTGGTGACAGAAAGCCGAACTAGTGCAAAGGTGCAGATTCGATAAGAATTCATTATTCTCATGATTATTATTGCCTCGTTTTCGTCACCATTTCAACCAAACTTCATCCCCATGCCAGATCCCAATACGGTCGGTGATACGCTTTATGGTTTTCAAAGTTTTCAAACTCCGAAAAACCCTTAAAAACCACTCCCGGTCAGCTTAAGCTCAAATTTGACCCATTAGTCAATACGTATTAAACGATCACCTTTCCAAGGGCTTTTCGAGGCTTTCGAAAACTTTGAAAACCCATAAAACCCAACACTGATGATGGTATATCGCCACGGGGTTTTGGTAGTTTCCAGGCGTCCATGAGCAACTATGTATGAGTGCATTACAGATTAGCACGTAAGTCAGTTGCGACCGCAATCTGGAGGGAAAAAATAAAAATAGGAAAAAACTCGAGATGTTTTCAAATCGGCTGTAAAAACCCCAAAAACGTATGAAGCGTAAACTTCGATAACTAACTAGTTTCATAAATTCTATCAAAAATGGCAAGTCCGTCATAGATAGCATTATATATGTTAAATACAAGCAAACGGGGTGTTTTTTTAATCAAAATGAAAAATATATAAAAACTAGTGCTTGTATCTTTCTGAAAAATCCTACAACTCTTTAAATAAAAATAAACGTTTATTTCCAAGTGTAGTAAAAACATTTGTCTTTACGTATATAAAAAACCTTGAGTTTACCCTGCACACCCTGTTCGGGTTTTTACAGCTTTTTATGCCTTTCATTGCCTTCATTTTCGTGCCATTCGTTTTGCCCATACGTATTGCCTTCATATTCGGCCTTTACTAGGTATTTCGAAGTTGTCAAACCTCGAAATCTCTAGAAAAGGCCACCTCCCGCTCAACGTTGACCGGTTAGTCATCAGTGCGAGCTAAGCGGTCACCCATCCAAGTATTGGTCGCGCCCAATATCGCTTAACTTGTGGGTCCGTCGAAACTCGGCACCGACCACGGGTCCACTACTGGGCTTTTTCTTATTTAGGTATATACAATAACCGTATAGTTGTTAAACCATTTGTCTTGTATGTATTAGCAAAAAAATTCATGGTGAAAAATATACTTATCTCGAGCCTCCCTATCGCGACTCTTAAGTAAGAAAAGAAATCACACAAAAAAAGGTAAAAAAGTATTCAAGGGAAGTCTCATTTTATCCGATTTCCTCGTACACGCGAATCGACCAAAACGGATTTCTCGTCTGTCAAAACGGCGACCCAAATTCGTGCCAGACGAATTCCCGGTTTCTCTCTCGCTAATTTTTGTTTCACGTCGAGGGCCAAGGTCGCTCTGGCATTTAATTTTCTCCTTCATCATTTTAATGAAAACTCTCAGATAAAAATACTAACACGAAATAATAATAATAAATAATGCAAATAATAGAATAATGCATTGGGAGTTAGAAACGTCGAATAATTAAATAAACAAAACGAAAAAATAAAGAAAGACGTGGCGATTGAAAAGAAAATTGTGACCTTAAAAATTTGAAACTTATGAAAGAAAAGTGTCACTCGTGAGAAATGTTGAGCTTGTAGAAAATGGTGAAAAAGAATTTCTCTCTCATTCTGGGTGATCACTACGAAAATTCTTCTCCCTGGTTCTGTGGCCCTCATCGCTGAATTCCAAGTTCTATATACAACTCGGTGAAAGTGAACGAGAGCGACAAGGTCGCCTACACTTCGCCGCGTCGATACCTGCTCTCCTCACTGCCATTTTTTACCTTTTTTTTCAAATCTCTTTTCGTCCTTTATCTCGAATTTGCACTTTTTTAATCAATGTTACGTTCATTTTTTTATAGAATGTTTTCAGTTTGTAATTGGTATATTGTATACAACGATGATTATGAATCAATTGTACATTAGATAAATTGATGGCATCGAATTTTAGTCAGATTATACAAATTTAATTGGAAAATACACTCAATTTGATAATAAGTAATCGTGACGATGAAGGTACAAAAATTGTTTTCACTTAAAAAGTCTCAAAAACATGTTTACCCGATTTTATGTCGTAATAGTATGAAATCATTAAAAAAATCATCTGAATCATAAAACGACCAAAACAGTTTTACGAAATTGAAGTTCCTGGAATCGATTTTTACATCTTTTACTTGTCATTATTCAAATGTCAACTTTTCTTATTCGACCCTCAAAACTTGATCATTATAACATTTTTCCCTTCAGTTTCAAACTTAAAATACAGCCATTCACAGTTTGCAGTTTTTTTTAATTTTCTGAATTGAATTATTTGTATATGTCAACGAACTTTTCGTTCTGTAAATTCCCAATTATTAAAAACCAATCTCTCGCTCGTTTTCACTTTTCTCTGAAATGTCATTTCGATTCGAATTTGCATCCAAATCAGCAAAATGTTAATTTTAATTTTTATTCCAAAAATTTTATTTATCCAGTTTTTTCATATTTCCGAATTTCATTTTTTTCAGTTCTTTTTTTTAAGATTTCAACAATCGATTTTGAATCTGTTCAGAATATCTTTGAGTACTCGTGTAAGAATCGAATAAAATCGACTCTGCAGTATATTCGTGTATGTTTATCGAATGCAACTCTCACCAGAAGTTTCTTACTTTCCCCTGGATCAAGTTCTTTTCTGCTTCTTGTTACTCCTTTTCTTCTCCCTCTCTCTCTTTCTCTCACGAAGTTTAAATTTTATCTCTTTCCCTCCCTCTGTCTCTCAAAACTTGCACTTATTAATTATTCAAATTTTTAACTACATCTTCGTTATATTCAATATTTATTTCCTTAAATTTTAACTGCACCTTATATTTAAATTTTACGTTCTCGAATTATTGTTTTTTTCAATGAATTTTATAGATACTATTTGGGAACTTCATTGTACTTTTATTGAATTATAATAATATCATATAATCGAAAAAATAATTTTGAAGGGTCGATGGAATTTCAAAGTCTTTTCTCTAGGCGTGGTTGGAATTGCAATTTCAAGCCTTCCTCTTTTTTTTCTTGTCTTCTTCTTGCTGCTCTAGCGTGGACGAACAATACAGCCAAGAATGCACTTGGCGACATTCTCTGCCCACTTCAATTTTTTTTCTTTCTCCTTCTCTCCCGATCGTTTTTTCCTGTCTTTTTCTTTTATTTATGATTCCTTGAGCACTGACTCAACCTCTGGCAGCTTTCACGGAAACAGACGCTCCTAATATTTCCTCATTATTCCGCCTCTCATTACCTTCATGGAAATAACGAAATTCAATCGAATGAATCTTCGTAGATTCTTTCTGTATGAAGAACATTAATCAATTTTTGTCGATTTCGAAATGTTTCAAAAGAAGTAAAAATATTTTTTCACCAATGGCAAAAGAAAGCTCAAATTATATTATTTTATTCTAAAGCTCGCATCAAAATTTTTTGACAAATTCAAAGAGTTTAATGAGATAAGTGTGGTAAAATATAATAAAACAAACAAAATCAAATTCACATATTTTTCATCATTTCATCATTCTATTGGCATCCAACCAGTTCGTCAGTAACAAATCCTTGGAGGATCATATCCTTCAAATTTTTGTTAATATTGGAATACATATTGTTCTTAATTTTTTTCAATTTGTTGTAGAATTTCATTGGGGAGGATTCATGCATTCATTCTTATAGGATAGTATTTATTTTTATTGTTATTATTATTCTTGGTCCGGTGTGATGAATATTGTGACGATCAAGGTCAGAAATTTCAAAGAAACTTTAACCTATTTGGATCTTGATAAGTAAATTGAAAAATACAAAATTACAAAGTACAATTAAAAAAACCGTAAAAAATTCACGCAGGTAATCAACGAATCGATAGTACAGTCTAGGTCGGAACGGTGAAGACTCACTTGGAAGTTGGACAAAACGGACTCACATTGACTATCTTGGGAGTAAAAATTTTAATGGTCAAAACACTTTAATTTTGAGTCTTAATCTAACAATAACTAAAATCTGTTTATAAGTACGATTATAAATAATCTGAGTAATCTTCCTGTTTTCTTTTTTGTCAGATTTTGTCCGATCTCCAAGGAAACTAAAGTTTGAACTAAAATATTAATTCACAGAAAGTCCAAAAATTTTGAAAAAAAATTGCAGTATCAAAATATCCAAACATTTATCTCATTGTTAGACAAAATTTATAAATTTTGAAATAAGAGACTAGATTTGTTGATAAGTATATTAAAGGATGATTTTTCGTAGAGATCGTGATACCGGTTTGGCGAAAAAAGTTACAAGATTGACAGGTCGTCTAGGCCAATGTCGATGGATTTCCGAAAAAAAATCTAAGAAAAACAAAACTAAGCAGTTTTTAATATTTTTCAAAAGTTGCAATTATAATTATATGTTTGTAGACGAACGGTTGCACACTCTTGCGGTCTCGAACGGCTTCCGTCACCCACTGACCTAGTATTACACTAGCGCTCAATTTCACCGTGTTCTAGCTTCGTGCTCCACTCTCCTTTTTTATTTTTTATCTTAAACAAATATATAACCATAACAAATTCAACACTAAAATCCCTATTATGATATTTTTTATATTTTAATCCTCTGAGTTTTATTTAATTTTTTTATTTATATGTTCTTCGTCGAAAACAATTTTTTAAATTGTATCTAAAAAATTCCTGTTATTACATTTCTTCTATTTATATAACATATTTTAATTATTCGCTTACTTAATCTGTTTATTGATGATGATGCATTGTGCTCCTTCCTACTTACATTTCACTTGGTTATTTCTTCTTCTATCTTCGGTGACGTTCATCGACGTAAAGGGTGTGCAGTCCTCGTGATCTTCCAAGCTAAGCATTGCTGCCGATACTGCGTTGGGTGACCGCTTAGAACTAGTCGTAGAAACTGGTGGGAAATTGTGAATGAAAAGTGATTTTTATCCGGATTTTTTCATTTTGACAAATTTTGAAATTTTAGGAAAAAATATTATTAACATGCAATCAGGACGAATTTGAATATTGCAATGATCGAGAGAAAAATTGAGGGTAGGAAAATACAAAGATCTGTAAATATTCGACAAGGGTTCGCAGAATAAACGCATGCATAATTTTTTTTTAAAAACACATTGACTTGAACATTTCTCTTATTCAAACGAGTACTTTTTGTATCCTCTGTCTAATTTTCCATTCGCGTTTCGTATTCAACGAACGTAAATGGAAAAAAGGCAAAAAGAGAAAAATGAAAAGAAAACAAAATGTACGGAGTTCGACTATTCCAGTTCCATAAATTTTCATCGTGGAACTCTTGAAGTGCGAAAATACAAATGAGAAAATGGTATGGAAGCATTTTCTAGGCCCGTTTGTCCTAATTTCGTGGATCGGTGACTCTCGATCCACAAATCATTTTGAACTACAATTTCTACTCATTGATTTTTTTTAAATTCATTGACGAATAAATTCGGAGTTGACGAGCAAGTGGAGTGAGAAAAAGTAGAAGTGGATGTTAGAACGAGGATGGCCTTGGTCGTCGTCATCGTGCCAGATCGAGAGGAGAGAGAAAAAAAGAGAAAGAAAAAATTACCAGGAGAAGAGCCGAAGACGCAGGATCCAACTTTCACTACTTTCGCTTCCTTTTGGACAATTTGAAAGAAGTCAGGAATTGAACTCGAAACATTAAAAAAGTGAATTCCCAATTGATAAACGTAATGACGAATTATCAAATGACTTTCAATCCAAAATGATGTTAAAAATTTTTATTTTTTAGTTGTCACAAGATTTTGCAAATTTGCATATAAAGTTTAGTTTTTGAGTAAAACAAAATTCTTTACATTACAAAACAACGAGAGATATAAATTATAAACAATTTCACCATGCACAATTTTGTTGAAAAACATCTTCAACGTGCAGTATTTTTTTAACATTATGTGTAAAATAAAATTATAAAGTAATTAAAAATAAATACAATAAGGTAGAAAGTAAAAATTAATTTAACGCTTTCTTACTTCGAACTCCACTGAAAACAATTATATTGTTAATTTGAAAAAAAAATTATTGAAATTTCCAGACCGTTGAATATTTTTGTAAATTGTTAAATGTTTAAGTAAAATAAAAATTATTTTTATCCGAAGAAAACGACAGGAAATAAAAAATCATTATAAAAATAGAAAAAAAAATGCACGAGGTTGGAGAAATCAAGAAAGAGAGTGAAAGAGTGAGAGAGAAGTGAAAAAGAGCACGGGGTTATAGGGAACATCGGAATGCAATCGCGTATACATACATACATGTATTTTCTCTCCTCGTTCCCCGGCCGGTTGGCATTTGACGAGGTTACCGGCTTTCGACTTCTCTCTCTCCCTCTCTTTTTCTTCTTTTTATTTCTTCCTCTTCAGTGGCGTCGAGGATTCTGCGTCCTCGGGACTCGAAATGTAACGGTACTAGATTTTCCATAATTCCTTCCAGAATTCCATATACTTCGTTAATGAATATTTATAAACATTAGGTTTGAAACATTTTTCCTTCTCGCATTTTTTTCATCAACGAACATTTTCTTCCTGATTTTTTCTCTTCAAAACTTGAATTGTTATTCACATTGTTGAATTCCCTTCATTATTATCATAAATGTTATTTTTATATTTGATGCTGACTCTTTCTCGGATTTCCCAACGCTTTTTCTCTTATTTCTCTTTTTTAATTCGTCTATTTTATGTTTCTCTTTGCCTAAGTGAGCAATCGCAGTTGCGCAAGAATCCCGAGCGCATCTTCCCTGACCTCAGAATGAAAAAAAAAAATAAAAGACAGGTGAATAATGAAGACGGAAGACCGATTTCTAGCCTGACAATTGTTTATCTCTTTTATTTTTTCTTTTTTACAAGTATTTAAATATCCACAATATTTTTTCTCTCGGATGTTTCATTTTTTTCAAGAGAGAAGATCGTACAAGGACGTGGTAAATAGTCAGGAGAGGGCAAAGGGGCATTTTTCGACGAGGATGACATTTCGCAAAAAGAATTTTCTCTCGTTTTTTTTTCAATCGAGAAAAATATTTTAAAAAAATAATAAAAGGGGCGAAGTTGTTCTATATTACACGTCGAGTCTCACTGACGCGCCGCTCGGTACGCGCGTTACATAAAAAAAACATACGACAATAATATATATATATATATATATTTGCATTTAAAATATCCATGAACACTCCGAGTAGGTTGCTCCAAGCTCGAAAAAGCAGAAAGAATAGTGAAAAAGCGGCGAAAATGGCCGATGACCTTGAAAACGGGTCCCAAGGACATATGAAGGTCCTTCCTGAAAATACTCTTATCTCCCCCGTTGATGTTCTCTGTGTACGAAAACATAGTCTCGCTGATCATGTACTCATTTTTTTGCTCAACACTTATTATCTTTTTGGGTGTCTCAAGGTCATTTGAAGGACTATACATAACCCTCGAAATTGGCGTCCCCCCCGCTCGTATTCTCGTCTCGCGCAAACAAATCGTTTTGTCATGTTCGTGATAAATCGTTTGTAGAAACGTTCGAAGCGCCCCGAGAAGAATAATTTCATCAAGAGATTGAGGTTAAATTGTTTCATCGTAAAGGTCAATAGATAGAATGTCAAATGTGGATGAAACGAAGCGAATGGCGAACGAACGTTCGTGGATCTTGCATTTTGGTTAGAGTGGAAGGATGAATTGGTCGGTTTTAGAAGAAACCGTCGCCCGTAGGATCATTGAGCCAGGGGTAATTGTTCGGACATCTAACACAGGTTTGAAGATTGATAGTTTCCCCAGGAACCTCCTTTGAGGTCAATTTACAGGTGTGCGGTACCCAGCAGGCAGGATTTCCCTCAACAACACACTTTTCCCTCCAGGGTTCAAAGTTCTTGGACTCGGAGACGGTTCTTGGATTTTGGATCCATTGAATGACTTGCGTCATCGTGACGAAGTACACGTCATTGCGTTTGGAGAGGATTTCATCAATCCAATAGAGAAAGGCGTCAAGGAATTCTGGATTGTTCTTCAGCCAAGCTGCGTGGAAGTAAAGTCCCAATGGCGCGCGATTTTGCTCGTAATGCCGGTCGAAGTTGTGGTTGAGGAAGTCGTAGAACTGATCACCGGTTAGGATATTGCTGCAGGAATCGACCATGGCGCAGCCGGGGAGGTACTCATCGTTCTGGGGATCTTCACGACGATCCAACTCGTTCATCACCATTTCCCAAACAGCGTGAGATCTGATATTGGGGATGCAAAAAGGTCAAAGTGTTAAAGTCGAAGCATCAATTCAATTACTTTAATGGAGTATACTATTGTTAGTACATTAAATTCGATGAGCCTAATGAAACTGAGTTCAATGAAAAAGACACAAATTATCAGACATCAGAATAGAAATAAATACAATGGCGTCATGAACACCCAATACAATAGTCATTAGGTCTTAATGGACATCATAGACTTGGTGTGATTAACTCAATACATTAAACAATGGTATATACATATCACTAAATACATTAAATAGTAAGATTCAATAGAATAAAGACCATGGTTCAATGGATTCCATAGACCTTATAGGTCGAGTCAAGTCAATTTCCTTATATGATTGAATTGGATTGAATAGATAATGGAGTTATATTGGATATCATAGAGCCTACGGGTAGATGAACTTTATGGGCTGAATGATCTCGATTGTATTCAGCAAAATGGAAAGTATTGATCAATGAAATTTTATATATTCCTATATACTGTTTATGATGTAAAATATGGAATGAATTACGAACCTGGTTGGGCAATGCTGAAGATTTCCGTGGCATCGATGTGGCATTCTGAAATACATGGTATAAGGCCATAGAGGAGGATTGTTCAAAGCAGCGGTGATTGTAGAGTCATAAAGGAATGCTTGTTCTTCCATCATGGTGAATTGGTTATTGCCGCCGACTCGAAGATATGGCGCTCTAACTCCAACAACACTGTTATCCGTCAAATTGGCGTACTTCTCTGCAATTATCCTCATACCTGCCATCTCTTTAGCCCAGTCATCGACTGTGGCGTCTGACCAGAAACGTTCATTGTCATTGTGCCTTTGGTAGAAAGAACAAATGTATCATCAAGACAACAAATATTATTGGATATCGAATAAAAAATCATGAAACAACATCAATGAAATTAAGATCACTCACGAAATGGAATGTACAGCGATTTCATGACCCTTCCTGTGCATTTCCTGGACTGCTGAGTAATTAGTGTATTTGTGAGAAACGAAGAAGGTTGCCTTGATGTCACAACCATTAGGATTCTTTCTCTGCCCATTGAAAATCTCTTTGTAGAGGCCAATATTGTTGTTGTTTATAGCATCATCGAAGGTGATAGTGATCATTTGGGGAACATCCTGTGCCGGGATATCTCCAGGAATGAGAGTTCCATCTTCGGAACAGAAACAATCCGGCAGGACGCAAACCGCTGGATCGCACGGTGGTGCCCGGTTGGGATCGTTGTCCATGTCTGAAAAACAAATATAAATACACATATAAATAAATAAACAAGTAAACAAGATTACACGTTGAAAGAATTCTCTAAAAAATATGTAATTAATGTTAAAATGTTTAGTTAATTAAAAAACGTAAAATGTTAATACAAACTACTCAATTTATTGCAAAAACCCAAAATTGTTCAATAATTTCAAAAAAATGTGAACAAAATGGTTCAATAGATGACAAATTAACAGAAAAGCTCACCGCAAACATTTTCATCGGATCCATCGGCGCAATCCTTTTCACCGTTGCAGAAGAGGCCTCGCTCGATGCAACCACCATCTCCACAGGCCAGTGATCCATCCTGGCAGAGAGGTTCCTCGGTGTATATCAGAGGAGTCACTTTTCTCTCTTTGTTTTTCAACTTGCAATTATTAACGGAGCCCTTCCAGTCGCAGGTCTGTTTTTCGATGTCGAAATAAAGACCAGCCGGGCATCGGATCGCCTGGAGTCCAGAACTCGTGCACTGGATTACGTCACGACAGTTGTCGCCCTCGCCAGCAACGAGACGAAACCACTCACCCGCGTCCTTGTCCTTGCAAATCTCGTTCTCAAAACTGTCATCCTTCTTCGTTTCTTCCTGACGCTTCACACGATTCAGTCCACCCTCTGAAACAATTAATTTGCGTTTTTTCCCCAATTATTTTACATGTAAGGGCAACAACATTTCTACCACACTCTTGTGAGGTTTTTGTTCATTCATGCTGGCCAAATCAGGAAATATTTTTTTGCGTTTTCAAGTGGAACAGAACTGAATGTATTTCCGTAATTGATGAACATCTTCAGTTTAAAATGTGTACACAACACAAAATAGAAAATCCACAGAATAAAACATAATTCTATTTTTGGTGTTAATTTGACTCACATTCATGCGGGAATTGGTATAAAGTTATTGTTAACAAAGTGGTACGTTTATGAGTTAAATAATTCTTCAAAAATTTCGATAACCGTATAATTTCAACAAATCGAGCTCTTACACTCCGAAAAACTTGTCAAATATTCTAGATCATCGGAAAGTTTAATACATACATATCTTTTCTTCAGCTTACGAAAGTATAACATTTTCACATATGCAAGACTCCACTTTTAATGAAACTTTTTTAGACGGGTTCATTTTTACTGCTTTTTCAATCGGTGATGCCACATAAAATTATATTGTGCCAGAAATTCTGTAGGTAAAGATAATAAAAAATATCATAATTTCTTAACATTTAATGGATCAATATTTCAATGCTGTGAGAGAAATCCTCCAAGCAAAAATTATTTTTTTTGCATAAGATCTCTCTTCTATACAGACTACTTCCACATTGTAGAATTATTGTACTTTAACCTTTTGACAGGCACGACAGAAAATTTGACGCTCAAGACCGCGTGAGTTCTTTTCTGACTCCAATTTTATTTAAAAAATAGATAAAAAAATGTTCGGTGGTTTTTTGTGAATATTTATTATGTAATGTTTGTGAAGAGTTTTTAGTAAATAATTTAAAATTCTAATTAACGAAGTCCGATTCCCGAAACATAAATTTAAATTCTCTAGAGTGTAAAAAGATCGTATGCATCTCTCTCGGAGAAATGAAATCATTCAACCTTTTTTTTTCTTCAGCGTTTTTATTGTGGCCAAATTCACTTTTGTCCCTTTTCTCGAAGTCAATTTCACTCGAATTCGTAAATAAATTATAATTCAAATATCTGTATGTGCTAATGAAATTAATGTAAGACGAACATTTTTGTTCATTTTTTTGCAGAACTTTTTAATTCGCGAAATTTAGTATCGTTTAAAAAAAAAGATCGAGGATAATTTTCTTTCCGAATTCCTCTATTATTATTCCATAATTATTTCTCGGCAAACAAACTACGTCTCGTTATTAATTCGGATAGTAACGAAATGTAAACGGGTAATAGAAAAGTGCACGCGAGATCGCGCTCCCGTTTTTCAGTCCCGGGTGGTTGACGTCATCGGGCCTCACTTTTACGTGTGTCACTTATTTTCGTCCTTCTCGTGGCGCATTTCCTTCTCACTCTGTCGAGGCCTCCAAGGCATCGACGAGAGAGGGAAGCCAACTTTCCCCGTCTTCGCGACGAGTTATCTCCAGACCGGCTCCCATTCAAAAATTCACATTTTTTTTTTCATCGCCAATTCTACATTAGAAAAATAACCACGCACAATCGAATACCGACTGAATTCAAAATCAATAAAAAATGTACAAGAAATATAAAAAAGTAAATCTCAAGAAATTAATACGAAAAAGTTTACGTGGTAAATTCAATTTTCGTGTAATGAAAATAAAATAAAATAAAAAATTACATCGATAGGATAACAAAGGGTTTGATTGAAAATATTTGTTCAAAGTAGCAAAAAAAATAAGACTATGTTCGCTGTTTTTTGAAAGAACTAAATTGAAAGGAAAAAATAAATAAAATAAAAGGAAAAAGTGCACTTAGAAATTTTTTTTAAAACATAATAGAATAATTTTTTGCATGAGAATTTTAATTCAAAGAGTACAAATTAAAATATTTTTACAAAATTAAACGACAAGAAAATGCAGACTAAAATAATAAGTGGTTGCTAATTTTTGTCCTAATTTTTTGTAAAAATGAATATAAAAAATTAATTGAAAAATAAGTTAAAGATAAATATACAAGAAAGTAGAGAAATAGTGTAAAAAGATTGACTTTCACGTTCCAATATGTTATGCAACAGTTTCGTTCGATCGGAGCACTCCATCGACCCTCTCTTTCACATTCACTATTTTTAACCAATTTTTCACCACCGTAAAACAACATTTTACAACCGCAAACTAATCCCCAACTACAAATATAAAGTAACAATTTTCAAATGCAAAATTGATGTCTATATTTTTCTTTTCATTATAAACAAATTCTACATTCGATCAAAGTTTTCTTTTCCATTTCGTGAGAAATTGGAATTCTCCGGTCCGCTTTCTTTCTTACGTAAATAAAAATGAGAAGAAGAAGAAGGTTGAAAAAAAATCATAAATCAACTTTCATCCGACGATGGTTGCCATATGCAGAAAATTATTCAGTTTTAATCTCACCAACTGAAGGCAGAAACTAAAAATCCTCTTTTTTCATGAATCTAAAATTAATTTAAAAAGAAAGAGAGTTCATAATTTAAAAGCAATCACAAAGGTCATTGAACTTTAAATTTTTGTCCATTTTTTAATTAATCGCTTAATTTTCTGACGACTCAATTAATTAATCATAATTAGTCTCTTTTGATTAATTCATGAAGAAATTCTCATAAAATAAAAATTAAATATTCTAAAAGAAATCCAAATATAGAAGTGCAATCATAAGGGTTGAACGAAAAAAAATTTGTTTAACATTATTGAAAACTTGAACCCTAAAAAATTATTAGTCATTCTAAATCAGAATGGCGCGTTGGTTTAGTCTTTCGATGAGAAATTAATCATTACTTAATAAAAAAATTATAAAAAATTGTTCGACGACCTTCGCGACTGCACATAATGTTTAACTTTATTTTATTTACTATATAAGCTAAAAATCTATAATCTCCTATTTCAATTCCTAATGGATTAAAAAAATTATTTAATTATTTTGTAAATTGATAATGAAATGTAATTTGTGTTAAAATTGTTATGAATAAAAATAAGATGAAAATGCTTCCGGTTTTCTAGTGATTTGATTCAACGCTTTTTTACGTTATGTATATGCAAGCAAAAATTATCGTACGATTATAAGACACCTAGGAAATTCTATACAGCTTTATCCTTCTTTTTTTCGTCTCCATTTCTCCTGGCATTCGATTTTCTAGTCTTCGTTGTCACACGTAATTTTACAATTTACAACGTACATTCTCATAGATTTTAATATTGTTATAAAATAAAATATGTAAAAAAAAGACTTTTGACAATGTTTTAAAAAATACTTCTAGATGAATATACCCCGATAAACAGATATAATATATTAAATTTTTTATCGAAAAAATTTCATAGTTGAAGCTCTGTTTGCAAAACATATGTTAAGATAAAAATCGCATTCTAATTTTCTTTCTTTAATTTTTTATAATAAAATACTCAGGGTTTATTCAATTTAGATCAAATTTATCAACAGAAATTTTGGGACAAACATCCCTTTGAAAAAAAACTAGTGATTTAAATTATTGGAATATCCAAATTTAACAATATATAAAGTAGATAAAATAATTTAAAAAAAAATTTAAAAGGCAATCTCACGAGTCTCACGAAGTTACGCACATAAATTTTAAAAAATTGCACATTATTAAAAAAATAAAATTTAATAACGAAAATAAAAAGGAAAAATCTAAAAACTCACCAGTGAGGGCGATCGCTGCTACGAATAGCAGAAAAATCGAGGATCTCATCCTCGTCCTTTCCCAGCGTGAAAATATTCTCAAATGCCAAATCCCCTGATCACAGAAAAATCCCAAACAAACGAAATGTTAAAATAATCTGAAATAAAGACCCATTGAAAAATTCCCCCCACCCCAAAAAAACAAAAATTTAAATTACTTTGTCACGATTGTTGAAAAATACGAAAAAAAAAGAAATAAAAAATAAAGAATTAAAAATCCAAAAAACAAAAAAGTTTGATATATCCTCTCGAATATTCGTCGCGAAGAGTCTCTTACTCTTACCGTCGCGCAATAACGAGACTTGGCTCTTTTATCGAGTGCCTTCGCGGATCGGGCCCAGTGCGCGAGTAAGGAATCGCGTGGGAGGGCCCAAAAGAGGAAGGGAGAAAAAGAGACTCAGACCGCGAGAGGAGAACGGAGTGTGGGGATAAAAAAAAACAGTGAATGAAAAAAGTCGAATGGTGGGGAACTCAAAAAAAGTGGAAGAGATGGCAGTCGCACTTTGAAAAAAAATGAAGATAAATAAATAAATAAATAAATAAATTAATTAATTAATAAAAATACGAAATAAATTTTAAACCGATTTTTGGCCACTTTTGCACTTTCTTCGTATTTTTACATCCCATTCCACATTGCTCTTTACGGTTTTAAATACCAATCCATTGAAGACTTCATTATGATTTTTATTTTCATATTATGGTTTTTATATTTTGCATATTACAGTCTTCATCCTTTTTTATTATTTTTTTTACGGTTTATTCATATTCACATACATTTCTCTTTTAATTTTCAAAAAAATCTGTACATAATTTAAATTATTTTCTTTTTCGTGGTATGTTTTTAGATCGATTTTTTTTTCTTGCTATTATTATCATTTGGTATACGTACTTTCCTTTTTTTCGGGGATTTTTTTGGTTTAAATACTTATTTCGAACACTGTAACAGCTCTTGCGAACATTTGACGCGTTTGCGTGCGCGTGTGTGAAAGAGAAAAAGTGAGAGAAAGAAAGAGATAGAGAGTGGGGAAAGCGGACCTTGGATGTTAGGTGCCGCTCGTACGAACTGGCCGAGGCCCGCGACTTACCGGACTTTATATTGCCACCACCAGAATATTATTTTTGCCCTCCCCTCTCTTTTTATTTATCAATACTTCAGTGAAACACTTCTTCAGTATTTATACAAAATTTTAATCTTTCTCGTCTAGTTTTCATTTTTGTCTGAGATTTTATTTTGATTCGTTGAAAATTGAGGTTTTCGAAATTTCTTCTGCAAGGATGTAGTGATGGATTTTATTATTCAGGACTGTTCGTACGCTAGACGCTGTACGCTGGGCCCTTCCACCACTTGCGAAATAGAGATTCTGAGGATGCATTAGCGGTACATCTTTATGACGAAAAAGTGACTTTTTCGTAATGAATTGTTACAATTTAGCTTTTGATAACTAAAATTTTTAGTACATTATTTAGAATGATACACAATTGATTTCTAACGTTTCATTAAAAATATTATTACTAATTATTGCATGGACAATAGTAAAATGAAAATTGTACACAAATTTGTTTAAGCTCGGTCAATATTGTTCACGTGTGTGCTAACAATGGAAAAAAATTAACAAAAACTGATGTTTCTTACTAAAATTTATTAAGCGAATTTATGAATTTTCTATATCTAAGACACAAGAATAAATTGAGGCAATTTTGGAATAAAATAAATCTTGAATTATTCAGTGAATCATTTTCTAATTTGGAACAGAATTTTTAACTATATTTATACGAATAACTTACCTAAGTTTTAGCGAAGGTGGAAATATTTTATAGAATTTTTCATAATTTCATCATATGAATCCGCTATATAGCGAATTTTGAAATCTTCCTTACTTGGATAAGTGCGTGATGTTTACTACATTTTTTTTATCCAAAACTATACGACAGATTATGTCTTTTTATAATATTTTTTTACAGAGTACTCTAATATCTTTATCATTTTTATAATAATCATAAGAACGGTTTTAAAATTATTTTCATGAACATACTTTTTGGTAACGATTACCACGCTTTTACATGGAAAAATTACAAAAAGTTCAAGGTTGAAATAATCAAATAACTGGTTGATAAATAAAAAATTTTTTCCTAGGTTGAATAAATCTTAATATAACTATGAGTTCTTCAATTCTTTATATGTATAATTATATTTCTAGTTTATAATTTATAATTTTTTATATTAGTCAAAAATCGAACACTTCTGAAAAAATGATTAATTTAGTAACTTATAATGATAGTGATCGATACAAATATTTAAATTTCTTGTGAAAAAAATCTGCAAGGTTGAAATTCTAAAAATAAATTAAAATAAATGTACTTGATTGCATTTTCACTTGTATTATAAACATGATTTATAAACAAACCCAAACAAAAATGATTTTTTTTTTGATTTTTTTAGATAAAATTTTATGAACGTGAAATTCAGTTCTATAATACTGCAATTAGTACCGATGATAATGATACATTTACTTTCTTCGTAAGAAAAATCTTGAAGCATTAAATTCTCAAAAAAAAATTTTTAATTCCTTCGTTCTTTTCGTTCACAATTGACTTCGTTCAAAATTTTTTCATCCAGGTTTGTTTATATTGAAAAATTTACATCTAATTTCAATTCCATATATTTTTTCTGTAATTATAATAACGATAGTGTAATAGGAACGATAGTTTTATTTCACAATGAATAAATTTCTAATTGAAAGATTTTCAAAAGATGAATATGTGAATCGAGCATGAAGTGCAATGCAAGTGCAAAAATGCAATAAGTATTTTGTTGTGATTCCTTAACTTTGTTTTTACAATACTGGTAATAACGATAATAAATAATTATTCACTCTTGATTCTTAAATATTAAATTAAAATAAATTTAGAGCATTTAAATTCAATTTGTAGAGCCGTGCACATTCAAAAAGTAATTGAATAAAAATAAATATTCCAATTGTATAAAAGTAATTCGATGTTAAAACTAAATGTTAATTTCTGGTAGAAATTTTCAATACAAAAAACTCCAAAAGTTCAACGTTAAAGTAATTAAATAAACTTCTATCTGATCTGGATTTAATTGAAATAAGAAAAAAGGGCACATTGAGATGCAACGAAAATATCATCTTTTGTGTATGCATACCTATGCGAATGTCTAAAGGGGATATCAATTTCGTGACGAGAAAGGAGTCTGCGACATTTAGAGATTACGCTCGTATGGGGGAAGAGCTCGGGTACGAGAGATTATTTGGTCTCGCTCGATTGCTATATAAATTCTAAGCATCATCGAAAAGAATAAATAGTGAAAAATAAAATCCTTGAGTGTGTGCATATAAGGATAGAAAATTCGATCCCCAAAGAGTTTAACACACCATTTTTTGTCAAATTTTGTTAATTTATTCCTTACGTAGATCTTACACTATAGAACGTTCAACATCAAATATGTAAATGTGATAAGTTCAAGAAAAATTTTTTTTGGATGATTTTATCTTGAATCGAATTCTTTATTTTCTGTTAATTTTATGATTTACTTGGATGAAAAAAATATCGAATTACTTTTTTTAAATATTTTACAACAAATTAATATGGAAAACACGAAAAATTGAAACAACCGGAGCTCGAAAAAGAAATGAAATTTATTGTATGACAAAGTTGAAAATTTTAATGAAATTTAAAAAATTACGATAATGATGTTTTTTTCTAAAGTAGAACAAAAGAAGAAATTTTGCTTGACGAAACATAAGTTTCTAACCGCAACTCTGGATGAACTTTATATAAATTGAATTATTATTATCATATTCATCATTCAGAATGTCAAGTATAAAAATAAAATAGAAGGATTTCTAAAAACGTTTGAATGTCTATTTTTGAGAATACAATATTTTAAGAGGATTTTGTCAAAATTTTATTTCGAATGTGAAAAAATTTGGAAAATGAAAAATGGAAAGGGAATGGGAAGAATTTTACGTTGGGATTTGGATTGAATTAAAGATTGAACGACGATGTTGAGGAGAGGGAAAATGGAAAATAAACGATGGAGTGATAATTTATGGAGTTTTTTAAAATATTCTTGAAGTAAAGGGAAAGAGAGAGAAAGATGAAAAGTCGATAAATCTGTATTCCTTCTGGTGTTTCGTAGCCCCCGCCACAGGTGAAAGGAGAAGAAAGGAAGAGGAATCAAAATAATCGTATGAATATGTATGGGTCATTTGGAGTCAAAACTACCCAGTCACAAGACATTTTTGTTCATTTTTTTTTCTTCCAGCCTAATACAAAAATTTGTGTTGCGAGAAATTTTTTCAAAAATATCCTCTGAAATTCATTTATTTTTGATATTTGAATAAAATATATTTATAACTTTGCAGATGGATTTTTCACTTGAAACATTTTATGATTGATGTTTTTATATACTTATATTTACTGAAACATTTAATTTTATAGTTAAATACCAATTTTTTGATAAAAATATTTTACGGCTTTCGAAAGGATTATTCTCAGCTTTAAAATCATTTACGTTCATTGTCTGCATGATAATAGTTTTTTATTTTATAACAATTAAAAAATTTACCTGTAGGTTGTAAAAGTGACAAATTTATCTCCCCTTTTTCATTATTATTTTTAACTTCCTTTTATTGCTTTTTTGTGTGCGGAGACTCACAATGCTCGAGCTTTCTCTGCCTGGGGGCGAACAGAGAAGACACAGTAAATAGTATTCATACGATTCGAAAAGTCAACAGGTAGAAAGTAGTCGACTCAAAAACGTGCAAGTGCCTCCATCCATCAGCTAATTTTAATAAGTTTTTTACAATGTGTGTCCGATGGATAAATTATTTTTGTTTTTTCAAAACTTTTCGAACATGGATAAGTTGCCGACTGCAAAATATGAATAAAATTTACGTTTAGTCGAATTTTTTTGGAATATCTTCAACAAAATTTATAAATTTTAAAAAAAATTTTCAAGCCACTCCTTTTTCCTATTTTGAGCATTCAAAACTGCTACGATTTTTTTGATAATACAAAGATTTTTTAAAAGTTAAATGACTGAACCTTTTCTAGTTTTACCGACAGTGGATAAAAAAATATTTCACGTTTTTTTATTTTTTTCGATAAAGTTTATTATTAACTTCAGTTAAAGTCTATGTGAATTTATTTTTAGATGGCTTTAAATATTTTGTAAGGATTGCAGATTTTTCGTTTTTTTCTTCCTATCTTCATTGCCGACGAGAGGTGTGTGTTCCTTTCTAACCTGCAATAAGTAATAAAGTTCTTATAATTTTTTTTAACAAAATAAATTATTTTACTCTGTTTCAATTTATTTATACTTTTTTAGTCGAGATTTATACATAATTTTTTTCATTTCTGTTTCTGGACCTTGATTGCAGATAAGAGACGTGTAAACTAGATCCATTTTTTTCTTTTGTATTTTGTTTTGAGGGTTTTTTTGCTACGTTCAGCATTTATGTCGACAAATTTTGTTTCATTTGATTTTTTTACCATTAATGAATACCCCGTAGGTTTTTTTGTATACATTTTATTAACCCGATTTGCAATTCAAAATTTAAAGATTCATGAATTTATTTTTGAAAAATTATCTCGTTTTTGAAAGTACGCAGATTTTTATATTTTTCATTTTTTCCTAGATCTTCATTAACGATGCATCAAATAATACAACAACAGAAGACTATTTTTTATTTGAGTTTTTTATCACTAATGAGTAAGGTAGTATTTATCAACTTTTTTATGTATTTCAATAAGATTAATCTACAAATTAAAAATTAAGCAATTAAAATTTAAAAAATTATTTTCGTAAAATTATCTAAATCTCAAATTTTCATAGATTTTTTTAAAATTTTTGGTTTCTTTTCTGGATCTTCGTTGACGATTAAATGTGTCAAACGAGATTCATTTTTTCTCTTTTGTAGTTTCTCAGGTGTCTTTTTTATATTTAGACTGCAAGAGCTTGAGTTTCGCCTGATATAGGTTTTTTCGAGCTTTCGGCGGTATGTATGCGTGTCCTGGTGAATTCTTTCTCGTGCGGCTCGACGACCTTGACCTACGGGGTTCTTGCCGCGCCGGCGTCGCGTCCTCCACTCTTCTCGTCGGTCCGTCTCTCTCCGCTCCACGCACTCTTTCGCGTGAAACAGTTCTTACCTCTTGCTCGCTCCTGCGCCTGACTATTTTCGTATGCGTGTATTATCGCCTATGGGAATCTTCGACGAAAAAAGTTGAACAATCCTCCAAAAATTAATAATATTAAAAATCAGTTTTGTGAGTAGAAAATGAAAAATATTTCCAAAATGTTAAATAAAAGGAAATTTTCGAGTTAACTAATATTCCAAAATAATCAGTTCAATTGACAAATGATAAAAAATAGTTTTAAACTTTTGAGTTGGTAAAAATTAAATAAAACATTTGTAATTAGAGGAAAAAAGAACAAATTTTAAATAAGTAACACGGGAAAATGTAAGTCAGAGAAAATTGTGTGCGATATAAAATGAATAAATTGTTATTGAAAAATTACTAAACAAAATTTTATAAATTCAAACAATTCTTAAATTACGTATAGTTAAATTTATCTATAAATAAAGTGATACATCCACAAAAACAATAAAATCATAGCAATATTCACGCGATTTTTTTTATACAAAAATATTCTGGACAAATGCATAAATTTATTTATCAAAAAGTTATTTATGCATTTATCTATAAATAAATTTATAAACGTGTGAATGAAATTCACTTAATAAATTAATTATTTAAACAAGTATTTTAATTTAAAAAATTAAACACCACATTTAAATCAGAAACGATTAAAAAAAATACGAAAATAAGAAAAAAAAAACAAGTGTGCAGGTGATATTAGAAAATTTGAAAGAGATTGAAAAAAAAATATTCGAGACGGAGAGTCGCATAGAAGCGTTCGAACGGCAAGTATAAAGGTGGGTGGTTCTTTGAGGGAGGACGGGAGCTAGCAAGGGAGGTAAAATGACAGGGGGTTATTCGTATTCTCGGGTTTTGTAGGTTGAGGGAAGTCTCCTGGATACGTTCCCGCGGCGTCTCTTGTACCCGATCCACAGTTGACCGCGAGACATCATGCCAGCACCGTGACCGGATAAAACATTACATGCTGACCCCTATCAAAAATTTCAGACGATAAAGTAACCAAAAAACAATAAAATCTTTCATAAATAAATTAGAAAAACTGTCACGTCTCACGTGCGACTTTTAAAGATGAAATTCATGAAAGTTTTAAAGTGTAAAGAACGTTCATAAAAATAAAAATACTCAAAGTTAAAATAATCATTAAACTAACCTAAATACACACAAATTCTGAGCAAAATGCGATAAATTTCGAAGTAGAAAAAAAACATGGTGTACAGGAAAAAATTATTTTCTCGAGAATCTTTTTCGCTATAAAAAATTTAATACTGTGATGAATAAAAATTTAAAAAGCCTTCGGGAATGCAGTGTGAGAAGTAATCAGTTTTTTCAATACATTTAAAAGGCTGGTGAATTAGAGAAATTAACTTGTTTGAAGTTTATCGAGGATAAAATTTGTCGTTTTCGATACTTTTCTTGGTTATTTTTTTTGGGGGGGATTTGACATTATCGTCTTCGTCGTTTGCCATGAATCTCCCATCGATGGAGAGATGCAGGTAAGTTTTGGAAAAATATTTTTTTCTAATTCGACAATTTGTTCCATTCAGAGATTTTTTTTACTTTTTTTAATTTAAAGTTTTTTTTGTTAAAATGAAGTAGTTTTTTCTTTCTTGTTATTATTTGTATAAAATAATGAAATTCCTTTTTTTACTCCTAGAATTAAATCATTGTCGTCTTCTTCATATAGAAAAAATAGTGAAAATATGGTACTAAAGTGGGGTAGATGAAAGAGTCAGAGATATAGAATGTGCTATGAACATTTCAAAACCTGGGTAAGGGGTTAAACGACTCACTATATTAATACTCGTTGGACGAATCTCGTTTTTATTCGTATAATTAAAAAAAAACTGATCATCTAAGATTCAAAAATGTTAAAAAAATATTCGTCACATTAACTCAAATATAGACTGCTTTAATTAAGTTCAAGAAAAATGTTTGTTGTGAAGGCAAAAATTACTATAATTGACTGTGTTATAAAAATGTAGAAAAATAATTTAGTATTGATTTTTTCTTGTAATTGTTTTATAACATCTTATTATGTACTTATAAATTCGACCAAAAAATAGAAGAATCACCGTTTAAAACTGTTATATTTTTTAATTAATCATTTTTATTTTTATTTTTATTAGAAGTAATTTCCGTTAATAAATAATTTTATCTAGTGTTTATTGAAACATAATTAATTTATTATGGCAGAATTTATTACGGCAAAATAATTGGGCACTTGATGCGCATTTAACACACGGAACAAACATTTTCTCTGCTTCCCACATTTCATCATTTTCCCTCGTTCGACATAAACCACTTTACCTTTCGTTTTATTCCTTTTTTCCTCTCATCTCGCATCACCTCATTTTATTCTCCACAGTGAATTTTTAAATATAGAAAAATTTTCATCGTTGATATATCGGATCGCAGGAAACGTATTATTCGGGGTCACTTGTTGCATCGTAACCTTTTCCAAGACCGGAAAGTGAGAGCAAGAGGACCGAGAGCGAGCGAGACAAAAAACACACGGAACAAGAATTTATTTTTATTTTATATTTTTCATTATTATTTTTCAGAATATTATTACCATCAATATTATTATCGTTGCTGATATTTTTATATTTTTATAAATTTTTTAACAGAATGTTTTTTTCGTTATTACTGAAGTGACACAGTTCCTCGATATTATGACAATAATATGTTTTCAGAAATTAACAAAAACATCATCAAGGTAGTGTAAAAAATGAAGACAAGTAAAATTTTCATAGTAAAGAAGTTATCATATAATGATAAATTCCCTAAATTATCATTTTAAATATAGAAAAAAAATTATATATAAACATCTTTAAATACGTGAAAATTCAATCGAAACAAGATAATATTGAAAAATAATATTTCGAAAAAAATGGTTGTAGTGAGTAGGCCCGAAAATGGAGTCCCACACTGACAAGGGACTTATTTTATTTATCAATCTACTAGCTGATGTCCTGCCGCTAAAAAAAACAATCAAAAAATACTGTTAATTTAGCTTTATGTCTTTTTATATCGGAATTACATAAAAAATAGATGGTAAAATATGTTTAAAAAAATTTCGTCTGAATATAAAAATTTTTTTTTCCATCTCGACGACAGTACCACCCACCGGGTCAAATCATAGAGATAAACCATCGCTGTGGCTCCACAAATATCGAGAAAGAGAAGAGAAAAATCACACACGTGCAGTGAAATTTTATATACAATAAAGAAGATGATGTAAGGGCACTTTTCATCTAGTCCCAAGCTCTCTGTTGTTCGTAGAAAGCATTTTCCTCAACCTAAAAAAAATATTGTCACTTTCATTAATCGTCTATATTTAAGATATTTATTTATTTAATTTAATCTTTATTATTGTTCGTTGATAATTATCTTAAAAAATAATTGTTTAAAAAATCATGTGTCGTATTTTTTCAAATAAACTATTGTGGTTTTTCTAATTAATAACCACTCGTAATAAAATTGTTCTTGACTTTTATAATTATCATTTTTTGTGTGAATTCATTATTAGTTTTCGACGTAAGTTCATTTAAATTACGTTTTTTTTTTCAAAATCTTTTTCTTCAAGAAGTAGATGTCTTAAGAATGGTGCACTTTTTTTCGTATTTCCAAAGCGAAAAGAAAAAAGAAGAAAAATACGAAGTTGTTCGATCGATTTTTACACCCTCGATTCTTTTTTCTTTTATTTCGTCGCCTCTTGTTCGATTTCATGTACACACGAGACACACGACAGAAAAAGCGATTAAAATCGCGTGCAAAGGTCGTCGAAAAGTAAAAAAGAGAGCGAAAAAATGAAGAAAAGGAAAGAAAAAAGTTTCCCTTGGACGACATGGATTGATGTTTTTCGGGGGTGAAAACTACCTCGTCAAAGAAAAGAAAAAACTGGAGGTCGTAAATATTGAGATCTACGCGTGTTGGCTAAATTATAGGATTCTTCACCAACGAATAAATTGATAAGAATCAAAACTTAAATACAAGATATTCCGTCTTTCACGGTGTTCTCTTCTCAACAAAGATCTTTACAAATACAGTAAATCGATTTTGCATCTCCCTTGCACTTGTATGGATCAAACATAAACATAAGCTAAATAAAACACAACGTAAACATATCATGGTCATTATTATTTGAAAAACATAATACAGCACAAAGATCTTAGATCTTTTTACAGTATGAAGTGACGTGATCCAAACCAATTTGTAAAATCCAATAAAAGTTGAAAGACTAAGTTTTCATGAAAAACCTCAAGAAACCTGAATGCTTCTGGTTTGAATGTTATAGTTGTCAATTGTCATCATTAACATAAATTACATTAGTAAATCATTGAAGAATACAATTTCACAACATTTACAACTAGATCTTTCCACTTTGAGAAAAGTTCATGTTTTCAACAGTTTTTAGCTCATAAAAACATTAAAATCTATTGAAATCTCTTTTCTCTTTCATAATATCAATGTTCTTTAGCAAAAAAAACGTTTGGACATTTCGCAAAAGCCAGTAAACTGCGTAATTACCAATCACTCAACTGTTACTTCAACAATATCTTCAAAACCACATTGTTGAAGTTTTTTTTATATTCGGAACTGTTTCTCAAATTCGATAGTTTTTAAGTGAATGTCCACTTCTGTTCAAAGTATCTTGAAAAAAGTAAACCTGTTGATGCCTTTTGTCATATAAACTGCAAGTAAAATGAGTCATTTGGCATTTGAAACATTCTAAATTTGAAACAGTGAACTACTTTTGAATGTGGCCAGATCAACCCTGATATTTTGAGGGTGTCCCGATATTTTTATGCAGTTCTGACGAAACAGGTAGTATGACAACTATCATAATATAAAAAATGAAAATGAATGTTCAATTGTTGGTCAAGGCTGACGTGAAAGGGGGCTCTCGATCCGCATAAATCGATCAGCCTTTAGACCGAGTTTTACTACCCCTGGGAAATCTATAGGCCGGCGCTTTCTTTCGGTGAAAGTGGCGGTGGGTTGTAGAAGTGTCGAACAAGTGTACATTCGGTCAACGCGACAACGGGGCCAGCGAAGGACTACCCGAGGTCTCGTTTCCCTTGGACGTGACCTCGATGCAACCGACTCGGACTATATGTATTGCGGCATTGAACCTCCCGACTGCCTTATATTGATCTGGAAACTAGTCATTTTACAAAATTCTTCATTTTTTTTCCCACCCTCAGCATTTCTTAAAATTTCCATAGTCATAAAATGAGCTTACGTCCTTATTTACTTATTTTTATTTTATTTATTTCATTTTTTTATGTCATTAAAAAGTAGCCAGTATCAATGATCATTGTAGCTCGATCGCTTTCGGACCTTGTGCATTAAGCCTATATGACACAAAAAAAATAGACTGGAATGAGGGAAATATACTTTTCATCTAGAAATGGGTAGTTTTTGATGGAAGATTGAAACTTTGCAGGGATTTGAAGATTTAGGATGTATTAAGATTTTTACAAAATCAATTTTTGTTGCATATTGTTGCAATTGATGCATACATATATCGAAGGTGTAACCTATAATTTTAGGGTCAATTTGAGAATGGTTTCCGAAATATCTTGCGATTACTGGAAGAGGTAGGGGATGAGGAGAGACTAAACTTTGAATGCGGGTATACGTTCACAAAATGGTATCTGTCTAAAAATCATCGACTCTATAATATATTACATGGCACGTAAACCTCATCATTTCCGAGGTCAATGCTCTTTCTCAGGATAAATTGAACTTTTGTTAGTGACATTGTTAATTTCTTTTATGTTATGGGTGCAAATAATATTTCTTACTAAAAAATCATTGAAATTTTATGGAAAAATATTGAATTTCATAAAAAAAATTATTATTCTATCCAGATTATAGTACGTCTATTTTATTTTACAAAAATCACGTTTTTGAGTATTCCTTTTTCAGCGTTGGACTCAGTTTCTGGGATCTGGGTCAGGATTGTACCATATTTTGTTATCTTTTTTCACATTTCCCATTAAAACTTATCATAATTAGGAAGGAAAATGGGGTGAAATAAAATCGTGTGTGCTTTACGGTCACTTCCGCTTGGTTGTCACGAATTACTTCTTTCTACTTACCTATGCGTCACCCGAGTGACGTTCAAAAATTTTGCGGCTTACCTTTCTCAAAGAATATCAAAAAATTAAGGTGGCTGTCTAGTGACAATGTTAGTCAAAATCACAACTAGAAAAAATATAGAATTTTTGACAATTTTTTTCAAATACTTACATCTAAATTATAATAACGAATTTTAATTATGTTTTCATAAATATTTTCTGAAAATACAAAAATCATTGATTATGAATAATAGTTTTTTAATATGTGAGTTGACACAAAAGTTAATGAGGTTGGTCCGAAACATTCCTAACCTATATGGGCCGTCAAAATCGTGTAGTCAGAGGTGAATGAAAATACTATGAAAATGTCTTGCTTCCCATACAAAAGGCGAAAAAAAACAGGTTTTACAAAAAAAATGTTATTCGAACATGAAAAAATTTGCTTCGGTTGATAATAAAAAAGTAATGACGTCAGCCGTGTTCGCTCGAGCAGACGACAGCCATGTTATTTCCGAAACGTGTACGCACAATCACTTTCTAATTGAATTTGTGAAAAAAATTTCCGGTAAGCCCCAATTTTTTTGATGCCATTGAAAAGTTTAGGATTTCATCTTTCAGTGGTTCAATTTTCAATAAGATCTTAAGTTTTTTTAAAAAGATAGTATTTGATATCCGGTAAAAATCGTGCGTGTCCCCATAAGAGTAATGTTAAAATCCCGATTTTTAATTAGCTCGTTTGCAATAATTTGCCCGGTAAGCGACTTTGAAATTTCGCGAGGTTGTCTAATTCTACTTAAATAACACTCCTGCGAAGTTTCATCCATTTCTAAAGTTTTTTGATATACTAGACAGCCACCTTAAAAAAAAATTCATACAAAAATCCCTAGTTTAAAAAATTTTTGAAAGTACGTTTTCGGTAATTATTCAATGCTTTTGGCAACTTAGCTAATTATTATATATTAATAATGATTAAAAATTTGTTAAAATATCATTAAAGAAACCATTGAGGGAGCTGAGCAGGCTTTGCCTCGGTACGACTGGGAACGTCGGTGGCAGCAATGGGACGACCGGTAACAATATTCTTTGCAATCGGAACAATGTGATCGTCGTCTCGGCAGAGGTCGTCGCGTCTGAGCCGAGGAGCGGTCTCCCGCTACTTCAAGTATGGCCGAGCGATTCACCAAGAGGCGAGGCCGACGGCGAGGCTTTCATATTTCCAGACATTCACGACAGCATAAACGACAGTGGAATCGAATCGATACAGGTCACAAAACAAAGAAAAAAATAGTCTGTTAGGAAAAATTATTTTATTCAAAATTTTTTACTTAATTTGTATGCCGTTGAAAAATTATATAATCAAATATGTTACAATTAGTCATTATGGTAACATAAGCGAATACAGTCCGACCTCTCAGTAAGTCCTCCATAGTCTCCAAGGGGAAGAGTCTATACGAGAATTCGACAACCCCGACTCTCCCTGTTTCTTTTAGATTCTACGATGCTCTCAGTAAGCTCAGCCGTTCGAGTGACTGTTAGCATGTTTAGTTCGACAATATTTAATACTTGGACGTCGGACTGTATTTACTGGTTGCAATTATTTCATTTTTTTAAATGATGAGGATCGAGCGTAAAAGCCAACGTACAAATACAAATTGAAACAAAAATGTAAATAAAAAACAAAAAACCACTCATATTTTCTTGAAAATGGTAAATACTTGGTATTAAACTAAATAATATGAACAGGCATCTCCTTCACCGTGCGGAGCGACTTGCAGTGCAAGTCCGGCGACGAGTCCGCAACAGTCGAGACGCCCGAGTCTTCTTCATCCGGATCACGCGCGTTTGCATCTCCATTATCACAATCATCACACGGGTACGAGAACACCACCGTCCCCGGATCGTAACTCGATCGACGAGGAAGCGCCACCTGCGCCCCCGAGTCCGTCAAGCTCGACTAGCAGCCTCCGCTCAATGCCCAGCTCAACCATCGCCTCGGCCCATTCCTCGCACGAAAGAAGACGAAGCAGCAGGTTGAAAGAATATTCCGAATATTTATCAAAAAAAATTCATTATACCGATTAAATACTATTATCATAAAGAGTAATTGACCATTCATCAATATTGTAACGATACGGCTCACATCGACGTATGATCAGTGAGCGTTACAGAGGATGTCGATGTGTGCGTAATCAAAGACTTACCAAATCGCATTCCATTTGGACTAGATTCGACTCCACTCGCCGCTGTCCTCTTCACCTCATTATGAAACAATTCACTGAATGGTTCAAAAGATATTCAATGCTAATCACCGAGATTGAACAATTTCCAAAATTATTTTTTACATTGTTTAAGGCAGTACATCGGTCTTAGACCTGCCGTTAAGAATTTTACGAAACTTGGCATATTGATACCTAATAATAAGAATATGAACCAGTTGAATTTTCAAAGGTTTTCAGAGAACTGAAAAATAGTTATTAAGATTACAAAATACACGCTTTTAACATTGATCTTTATGAAAAAAATGTTTTGAACTTTTTAGTTACTTAGAATTTAGGGTTCAGAGTCTGTGATGAGAGTAATTAGTAATTATATTAATTAATTGAAAGCATCTATTTTTTAATCATAACCCTCCGTCTATGTAGCGGGGTCGATTGTGTCCGGGCCAAAATTATTTTTTCGAATTTCTCGAAGATTTTACTTTACATTTGTTGAAAAAAAACATTAAAAATAAAAATATCCGAAAAATTCCTGGTCGTACTTATAAAGGACATCCTAAAGATAAACCATGAATTTTTTCAGATTTTTTTATCAAGAATTGTGCGCTTGGTAACGCGCCGCCGAAAACGACCCCCCTACATACGCCGAAGGTGTTAAAAAACCCTACATAGACGGAGAGTTAAGGTGGTTCCAAAAAAAACGGGAAATCAAATTCACAACTTTGATAGGTTTTCCGAATTTTTGATAAATCTTTCAAAAAGTATCGAAATCGTATTAAAAAAATATACAGTGCGACCCCTCAATAGATCCCCCTGCAATAGGTCCTCTTCCCCGATTTTCTCGCTCGCTTGTTAAATTATGTGCGTGTATGTAAAAAACTAACGTTTTTATTGAAAAAAACACATTTTTTCAATGGTTTGAGTTTGCGTTTTTATTTTTTCGAGAAGCATGCACTTTTTTTTATAGATTTCCATACAAAATTGTGAATGATTGCAATATGTAATCAGTATTATTTTGGTCACTTTCATTTGATTCCACAATAGTTGGAATATTTTCTACTGGAAGCGGAACATTTTCGTAGCTAAAGTTAATCGGAGATGAAATGTGCTTAAAACCGAATTCTTCTTTCGAAGATGAAGCTTCTGAGGGACATTCCATACTGTCTTCTACATATATAAGTAAAACGAAACAATATGCAATTAAGATTTCGAAATAGACTGTTCAATGTAGTTTTTACAAACCGTGTCAGGGCATAATAAGCACAGCTCTTGGCTAGTTTCAAAGAAAGATAGACGAAAAGGAAGATAATACTTTACGTTTTTCTGATTTTTTAATCCAGTTGAATTGTAAACATACGAGAGTTGCGCACCGAAACAATCGTTCGAGCGGCGGAACCTATAGCGAGGTTCGTACGCTGAAAAGAAAGCGAGAGACAGAACGAGTTAGTCGTCGCGGAGCGCCCGCCTGGTGGGGGTACAGGAATTCTCGGAAAGACTCTTCCCCTTGGGGGCTTTGGTGGACCTATTGAGGGGTCGCACTGTATTTCTATTTTATTTGATGATTAAACTCGAAACTTTATATATCATTCAACTAATTATTTGTAATAAAGATTTATTTTAAGCTCTGATTTGACCATACGCGTGGCTTCTAGTATGCTGAGATTTACGGAGTAAAAAGAGATAGATGCCGCATACCAAACTTCAATAAATGATAACAAAAAAACGGTGCGGTGAAAAGTCCAGAAATTTTGCAGGAGTGTTTTTAATTAATTAAAGTTTCGTATGATGATTTTTTATTATATCATCAAACGTTTAGATTTTGAGTAATTATGTCATTTCCGGTGAAATTTTCGTGGTCTGCATAAGAGTACATGTATTTTCGTGAGACTTTATTTTTGTTTTTCATGCTTCCCAAATTTTGTAAATGCTACATGCGATTCATTTCATTTTATTTTTAGTTTTAATTGTTACATTCTATAAAATTCTGTACAACCTTACGTGACGAGAACCTTTTTCCACGGCATAATAAATGTTCATTCATTCATTCATTCATAGGACATGTTCGCTCACATTGCATCCAATTGCGTCCAGATATCGTGACTCCCTCAGGAAACTCCATCATTTCTTCGGATATATTTTCATATATCTCTCGGATAATATCCGACTATTACTGGGATAAAGAATACTTCTCAGTGTAGCCCATAGCAACCTTGGCATAACAAAGTCATCTCGATATAGCTCATCTCACTTTACCATTTGTACAATCCACTCTGGAACAGCCCACGCTACTAAGTGGGTGTTCGTTACATATCCAAAACTTCACAGTAACTCTCATCATCTATCGACCTTTCTCAGACCGATGATGAGATCAAAGGCAACTCCCCATGGAAACAGAGTATCAATGTGCTACTGGGACCGTTCACCTTTCCTTGAATCCTTAATCCTTACTTCGCATATTTAGGGCTGCCCAGTACCGAGCGCATATTACACTTCAAATTGAATTATGCAAATAGAGTCACAGGCACATTATTTACTGTATCAATATTGATTCAATCATTTTACATTCGATTCATTAATGCGGAACGTCGTTGTAACGGATGCGCAAACGAAAAATCAATCAAACGTCGTTCTTCCGCTCGTTTTGCATCCGGTCAGTTACAGGTTTCAGAGAATTCATTAAAAATGTTGTTTCATTTGACAAATGACAAATTCCTGCTAATTGCAACTTCAGGTCGTGTGAAGTCTTGTTTTTGTTCAATATTAGGATCTGACCAAAAAGAATATGACATATGGTGGCAAATTTTTTAAATGAGGAGGAGTTTCACTCTTGATAGAAAATCACAACTATTGTAATGATTACTGCACGCCTATCGTCACCATAAGGCTAAACTCCACCCTCATGTCAGATTTCAATATTCAATGTCTAGAAGAAAACAGTGAATGTATTTTGCATTTGTGTGCCTCACACTCCACTCCAACATCATCATAATCCATATTGACCCAAAAATGATATTTAACTGTTTCAGATACAGCGTTTTTGATGCTCTGGATCTCGAATACGCGTTATTAAGGGCGGCTGCTAGAGGCTCCGTTGGACCTTACTCCCTTTCGGAATCACTGCACAAATTGACATTTACTCAGAGTTTAGCTTTTCCGGCGTTGGCTCGAGGACTCGCCTCCAAGCAGAACATCCCCACAAGACGACCTCAACAACACTCAGAATCGGGTTTCAACGCATTCGCGAAAGTTGTCACCGCGCTGGTTCTAATGTTGGTCAGTGTTTTGGTTTTTGGGGTTGTGTATAAGTTTGTAAGGACGTGAGGGTGGCTGCTGGTGCCCGGACGCGGCGAGGATATTCGTCAGGAACACGGAGACCCCAGAAATGGGATTCCTTCGCCCGAGGACACCAGCGATTTATTTACGATTTAATTCTTCAATGCTGTCACGATGAATGAGCTGAATTATGGCAAACATCTCATTGTCAGTGATTTGACGCCGATGTTCCAATAATTGGGCACTTGAAATTTGCTGCAATAATTGCAAATGCAAAGGTTATTCGACATTTTTTATTTCTATTCAATTTTAAAAAATGGTACGTTATTAAATACATGAATAATCAGGACACCGTAAAGCCATTAATATTAATGTAAAACGTAATGGCTAAGCGCTAATATTCAGATTGGGGAGTCTCAATATTCTCAAAAAAATCAAAAATCTAATTGTAAGACTTAATGCTCCATTTATGGTTTATATTCAATTATCAGAATTCTTGAAAAATAGCGTACATCAATAATTATACAAATGAATGGGACATCGTTCAAACACTGACATATTCGAGGTAAATGTTCCAGCAGACGGACATTGAACTGTGAATGGAACAGATGAACGTTTCTCAGTTTGCAGGATAATTAAATGTGAGATTAAATATTTTGTTTGAATTTTAATATTGTAATACTTATTTTGACTCTACATGAAAAGTATAACATATCAAAAGTTAATCACAGGCAAAAGAGTTAGTAGATTTGTTAAATGACGGATTTCCATGAAATTTGAACTTGAAATCTTCGAAAATTTATCTTTTTCTTACTTATGATTGCTCATAAAATAAAAAAAAACCTTTATTCCACTAAAACAATGAGAAACTTTCAATGTTTTGCATGAAACCTTCAGAAGATTTAAATTGAAAAAAAGTAACAAAAATTGTGCAATTGAATTTCAATTCAAAATTGAAAATTCACAAAAGATGTCAATTGTTGAAAGAAACCAAAAAATCGCAAGAACTTTGTTTCGAATCACGAAAATAAACATTCGTAAATTATAAAGTAAATAATCGTCTAAAGAAAAATCGAAATATCGGATTTCAATTAAAAATTGAATATTCGTACAGCAAAGTAAAAATCTTGAAAAAAAATTTTAAAGTGTTTTATACGCATCCGTATTTCTTCTCAATGACAATCGACGATCGTACTCGATCATATTTTTTCTAATACTAATACTGATAACCTCAATACAAAAAAGAATATACCATATCTTACGGAGAAACGAAAACGAAAAATAATATTTCCAATTCTTTCATCCCCATCCGAGCTCAAATTATTTTTATTTCGATGGGGATATCTTCGTTCTGTCTGTCGCCGATGAATTAAAAAAAGATCTAGATATATTCTCATGAAAATCTTTCTCATAAAATTTTCGTCCCGTGATTTTTATTCAATCGAAAAAAAGAAATAAAAAATCTTCCAGCTTATTCTTCCTCGCAAAAAATATAAATATATGAATACAAGAGAAAGTTAATGGAAAAGTGGGTAATTCCTTACCGAAGAGTGAAAAAAATGGACGGAACAAAAATAATTAAAGTGTTCTTAATTTTTTAAATAAGATGTAAAAACGAAGTAAAAGTGTATGCAAAACTGTATGTTTCTACGTATGCAAAAAAAGAGAAAAATATTGTAAAAGGCTTCGATAATTGTAATTAACGAATGTAAAAAAGATATTATTAAAAAAAAACTGAATGACAGCTTCGTATATTTTACACATCGTTTATTCACGATCCAATCGATCATCAAAGTACATTTTTTATTTTTGTCCAATTTTCACCTCGCTTTTTCATAGTGCTTATTATTATTGTTATTATTATTATACTTTTTTCGATAATTTAACTCTGATAAAATTAAGATACAACATGTTCCCATTGCGAGTTTTTTCCTCTCCATCTCTCTCTTTTTTTAAAATTAATAAATATTCTATTTATTTAGGTTTCTTTTTTTTCGTTTTCACACATCTAGTGCTAATTTATCTACAGTGATATTTCTTTTTTTCTCACTTAGGAAATGAGGAGAAATTTCCCCTAGTTTTTTATGTTCTCCCAAATTCACACTTTCTGAATTTTCGTTTATCACTTTTTTCTACCACACACATTATTCAGATTTGTTTTTCGATTTAGTTTTTCCTCGTCAATCGAAGACTTTATTTACACGGAAATGTATATTTATTGCTAATTCGAGCGACACAAAAGACAATCCGATCGAAAGGGTTGAACATTTTTATTCGTTTTTTACGAGATCTCGTTATTAATTAAATGAGAAGAGCTTGCACCAAAAAAATTCTTACGATAGGAAATCAATTGTTCGAATGTTTTTTGCGCGAAAAAAATCAATTTGTGCCTCGATGCAATTCATATGTCAAAATCAACGAATTTTCTGGCAATCGTATCTTTTTTATTCCCTCAATTCGTGATTTCTCGATTGTCAAAAAACTCAACAACTTTCCTAACAAAAAATCTTAACTTTACAATTATTTAATATTTTTTATTATTATTTTTAAGTCCATTTCTGGTCTGAGTTTCCAGGGGCGGGGGCTAAGATTTTTTTTTTCAATATTTTACTTAAGAGCGGGGAAGATGTGGCTTAGACACAGTACATTATAATATTTTTTGCACGACTCTGTGCAAGTTTCATACGATGTGCTTCTGACGTTTTTTTGTTAAACTCACGCTCGATGTTTTTCTCTTTTTTTCGTTTTTTTCTACGTTGTTTTTTTTCGATTGCTTCGACGCGCGATTTTTTCCATACTTTCTTTCGAACTTGTTTTTTAGGCCATTTTCGATTTTTTCATTTTTCTTTAGCAATTGCCATTCTTTTAAAATTTCCACTCGAGAAAAATCGACCACGTTTTTCCCCACTCCCCGTTCCTTCTATTTTGGATTTTCCTTTGATTTGAGAGCATACCGTGTGTATAGAAAAATAAGTAATATTCGAGGTCCCCGCCTCGAGTCCAGGAAATCGTTTCTTTTCTCGATCCAAACTTTTCCTGGTTCACAACAAATTTCTATTTTTTATTAATTTATTATTATATTTATATATAGAGACGTTCTGGCTTTTTTCTAAATTTCATTTTTTATGTTACAATTATTGTGTCCAGGAAAGACACGAGTAAACTCAGAACTCAGCCTGAGTCAATTTTTTTCTAATTCTTCGTTTTGTTGTTTCTCGTTTGTTAAGGTCTAGCCACGATGTAAGAAAATCTTGATGAGGTTCGTTCAATTTTGAAGTCGTAGTAAGAACTTTTTTAAAATACAACATAAGCGCGCCATTCAAAATTGTTTCTTAAATTTATGCACCACGTGGTTTTTGAGCTTATTCTTATTAACAAAAATTGTTAAAATATTATTTAAGAGCATACTCTAAATTCAAGGTCATCTAAAATTTTCATCGATGAAACTCATGAAAAAAATTTTACGATTTTTTTCAAAAACTCAGAGAAACTTCTCTACAGTACTAAAAATAGTTATTTAAAATTTTGAGAAACTTCACCGCCTGGAATTCAAAATATTTAAAATTGAATATCTCAAAATTGAACACGTGCTCTTATGAGATTTTACAATAAATATCACGATACCTACGTGGTGAAACCTGTGTCAAAGAAGATTGACACGAACGTTTAATGAAATCTTGAGACAACAAAAAAAAAAAATTAGACGCGTAGTGTATTTTAAATTCTCTTACTACTACGACGAAAAATTTCAAATTTTTATATTTCAAGTAATTCCTTATTAAATTTTCGACTCATTTTTTATTTTCATTTTTTTTCGTGACAAGACCCAGAGTACTAAATAAATTATAAGAAACATAAATGTCTCTAATACTTAAACTAAGGGGCAACACCACTCCAGGATTTGCAAACAAATCGTTCTTGTCCCTTACGAGCCATAAAATCAATATCCAATCGATCCTATGATTGAAAAAAATCTGACATTCAGATTTCAATTTTTCAGAAACTACATTTGCAAATTTTCTTGAACGCACTTTTTCACACTTTGTACAAATACTGCTCGAAAAAACTGTTGGATAAATTATTTTGAAACGCTCACTATAGCTTTACAATAATATTATTAATTAATTAATAATAATGCGACAATGATATACAGTTAAAGAAATATCTTTTTATTCTGGCCTTATACTTTCAGAGTTATACGTCCGTCAATGGATGTATGGAAAAAAATTTGTTCTCAAAAACTGGTTCTGTCGCCACGCAATGTCCAAACCCAATGACTTTTATAATATTTTTGAAAAAGTTCCCAAATTTGGGTTTTTTCTAGTGATTCTAGAGTGGTGTTCTCCTTTAAAAAAATGAAAATTTCCTGTCAACTCGACGATATTTTTCGTTATTTTTCAGTTTCGGCAAAAAATTGATTTTTTACTTCGATCTCACAATGAATACTTGCGAATAAACGTAGATACAAAATATAAAATTTCAGTTTTCGATGTGTACATTTTAGAAGAGTTAAAAAGTCCATCTTTTTACAATTTGAAACAAAATTTTTGTTTTAATTATAAAAAATAAACAAATTGTTCAATAACAATAAATCTCTTAAATGTATGCGTATATTATTTATATGTAAAAAGAATTTAAAAAAAAACAAAAAATGTTGTAGCAAGAATTTGTGCGAGAAAAGAGGGATTTTTAAAGGAATCGGATATTTTTTTCTTTGCTAGACGTTAAGCTAAACTTTTTTCAATATTTACGTATTCTCTTTTTTTACAAATACCGTTTTTGCCTAAGATGCCTACGGAACACGCTGGACATTGTTTTTCATCTGAAGACATTTTTCATGCTACGACAAAGGACTTAACGAATTTTGAGGAGGGCGAAAGGTATGACTTGAAATCCGGTCAGACCCTTATTTTCCTTTTTCATTCTTATTCAATTTCTTGTTCCGGGCGTCTCAGACGTGCGATAATCAATTTCTTTTTTAACAATTTTCTTATCCAATCACTTTTATATTGCTGTTGTTTATACAGCAATTTTTTGTTTTTTAATATTTCTGATTCTCATTCATCAGTTTTTCTCCTACTAGTGTATATTCATTTCACGATTTTATATTTTTTCAATTTCAGTTTCAATATGAAATCAATATTCTTGTTCCTTCAGCTCCAATTTTCCTATTTTATTTTTACAGTTTTTTATTTTTTATTTTTGGTATTTTATTTTTTCATTCGTCGTGCTCTACTCCACGCAATCCCTTGCTCTTTTATCTTTCAAAGTGAAAAAGTCTTGATTATCTCAACGTGAGTGAAAACTTTCTCCGTTGTCAGAGCCTCTTTCATTCAGATTGCTCTAACGCTTTCCAGACACTACGTAAGAGAACATTTAAATTCAGACTTTAATTAATTTTTTTTTACTCTCTTCTTTCTCGTTTCTTCCAAATTTTCATTTCACCCTTTTCAATTTTTCATTTCATTTTTCGCGCAGCGTATCGTTCCGGAAAATTTCACAACAAGCTTAAGAGCTCGACGAAATTTTCAAAGCTCGTTAACCGAGAATTACTCTCTGTACATTTTCTTTACTGATAAATAATCGGATGCGTAGGCTCGACGGGAAGATCACTGTCAAGGTCGAGGGAGACACCGTCCTTTGCTACTAAATAATGCGTAAGTAGCTGACCTTTTCCCTTCACGAATACCAAACCCCGTTGCTCGAATCCAAAACCGAATGGCTCCAATATTTTTCTTGTTTCGTCCGTCACCTTTAATAATTTCCATTTGTGATGATTATTATTATTATAGATTGTTTGTATTTTTAATAAAATTATTCCATAAGACGTTATACGAAATTCGCACATTTCAGCATTTAATTTTTTTTAAATCGTTCCATAGGGTGCAGTTATCTTTTTATTTCTTTAAAATCCAGTTTGATCAAAGTTAAAACATCTTTTAAATTCAGATTTTTATCTATCAACATCGATGTTCGACTAACAACTTTAAATTTCAGATTACAAAATGCAACTATATAAGTCCAATCAAATATTACAACACCAATTTGCTGCTATAGTTGGCAATATACGTTTGTAAATGTCTTTAACGTCCTCCATGTCTTCAAAGCCCTTATGTTGTTTTTGGATAGATACACATTTCAGTATTTCGATCATTCAGGCACAATTTAAATCCTCGTGTTTTCATTAGATGTTAAAATTTTTTAATTTTCTTTCATTTATGTGATTTAAATGAAAAAGATGAATTACCTGAATATGGGCGACCTTTCCAGTGCTCTCCATTCTCGACGCGACGTTCACGGTATTCCCCCAAATATCATAATGGGGTTTTCTCGCTCCAATAACGCCAGCAGTCACAGGACCGTGATTTATTCCCATTTTCAAGACGAAATGGTTAAAGCTCTGCTCGTTTATTCCCGATAGAGCTTTCTTCAGCTCTAGAGCGAATTCCACCAATACGGATAAGTGACCCCATCGTGGACCATCTTCAGGCTCATTTGACTCCGTTATTCCCGATGCAGCCATGTACGTTGATCCGATCGTTTTAATTTTTATTATGCATTTGAATTTTTCTTGATCGAGAATCTGCAACAAATGATAATAAAAAACTGAATTCATTAACTGTTTAAAAATACAGTGAAACTTTCTCAATCAGGGCTTGGATAAATGCGAATCAGCTGAAATTTATAATAAAATTTCATCAACTTGGTCCCAAAATTCCTCCGGTATAGTGAGATTGGAAAACGTCTCTTATTATTTCTTTTATATTTTCTCAAATATTTCTTTTACGAGGTCGGTAACGATATATTTTTTTCCACATAATGCCAAGCAAATATATAAAGTTTCTAAAAATAAGTTTTTCGGCCGGGTGTAAATTGTCAAAAATTAATTATTTAATTATAAAGCGTGATTTCATCGACGTCCGGTACGAATAACACGGAGTTAAATGCAGTACTAAATCTTAAATATCTCCTTAAAAAGGCCGGTAAGGGGTTTTTTTATCGTGATCGATGCAGAATCACTTTTTGTATAGTAGAATTCAAAATCAGCGAAACGTATGTGAAGTGACAAAATGGGTAAACATCCTGAATTAGTAAATATGTTATTTCCGAAATCTCGTAAATTTTTGGTTGCCACTGCCCTAAAAAAACCGCGATACATTCTTCTCCGGTCCGATTTTTGATGAAAATTCACTAGAGGGTGACGACTCAAAGAATCTCAATCAGGACTGTATTTGAGGGACACCCTCGACCTCAATTAAAATATGAAACTGTGATGAGTGTTTATAACATTTAGCGAATGGCAATGAAAAATAAATAGTAAACAAATATCAACCGCATCGAAATCGGAGATAACTTCGTTGAGGAACCGAAGACACTCGAGTCCTTGATTGTTAATGCTGTCTTCGCTGTAGAAATCAGCGAAATTTGGCATACTGGCAAAGAGGACACCAACTTCGGCGTAGCTCTGACTGTAGAGATCGTCGTGGTGCCTCGCCGTTGATAAGAAGTAAGCCGCGACGTGAGGAGGCAGAATGTTGTAAATCAGAGCTCCGTTGCGACGTTTCATGTCACAAGCTCGTTCTCTTTGCTCAATCACCTCACGTCCACGCAGGTACAAAATTCGTCGAGCTTTTTCCGCCTTTAACACCAGAAAATTACATACACACTTTAATAATTGTACAACAAACTCCTTTACGGATTTTGACGTTATATAAATATTTAACATTCAATATTTTTTATATTGTAACGTTAGAAAATTTAGAAAATGAATAGAAGTTGGATATAATTTATAAAAATAAATCACACTAGTGAACAAAAATTATTTTCGCTCTTTGGTTCATTCAGGATTTGGTCTTAATCATTATGCGTTAAAATAAAGGAAAAGCACTGAAATCCTACTCAAAGTCTGTTTTTGTTGTTGTAATAACAATAATATCGAATTTTGAGTTTTTGCAACACGTAAGTAATTTTGATATTTTTACAAACGTTAAAAAAGTTAAAATGTAGTCGATAAAGTGCAAGCATGACGCTGATCCCTTTTGTTTATAATTTTCTGGAACATTTTTAAATTTCAAATTTTAAATGCCAAATTTTTTATTTATCATTGCAAAGGCTTGAAACCTCTTTGGGAAAATGTCTCGATGATTATAATGAATAAGTACTAATGATAATAGCAACTCACATATCTTGCGACGACAACAAGAGTCGCTGCGACGATGAGTAAAACCGCAGACAAAGAATATTTCAGTGGGAATGGTACCGGTCCTGGTGGACAGGACGCAACGTCCTCACGATCGAGATTCGGCGCTAGGATGAGAATATTTATCGCGCACTGTCCACCAGCCAGCATGAACATCAGCGTCGATTTTCCCAAATAACTTATGTACGCCGGCATCGAGATGACCACCAACGCGAGAACGCCGACGTAGGAGTAGTACGACGGATAGGGACACCTCAGAGACCAGCTCAGTGATGCGTTCGTTGGAGCTTTTGCTTCCTCAATTATCGCGCAGTTTGCCTTCAATGTGTAAAAAAAATCAATTTTTTTACAATTCAAAAATTTCTAGTCTTTCAAATTCTTCTTAATCCTTAGATATTTTAAGAGGTATCTAAAATTATTCCCATTTTGTCGAATAGATTTTTTTTACGTTATAAATATGATGGAATTATATATATACTGGGAGGTTCATAACTCAATTGAGATTGTGTGAAAATTTTCAGTCAAGAATTCTCGAAGTAATTTTTTATTCGATAAGAAAGAGCTATCGAGTATTTTATTTTTAAAGTTTTTTGAATTAGGCGATTCGCAGACTATCGAAAATTGAAAGTGTCACAATCAGTAAAGTTACGATAAATTCGTAATACAATAATACAATTTGAAAGAAATTTTTTTCTGGAAACATTAATACGAAGTAAGGCAACGTAAGTGAATTCGAAGAAATACTTTTTGGACAAGAAACTTCGTGAGATTCTAATAAGAAAATGAGAAAAACTATCTTACGAGCAGAGTAAGTTTTTTTTCCTATTTGGTTCACATTCAGCTCCATTTCCTCATGCCGACGTTGATTTTCATCAAAGAATATGTCTCAAAATTCGATTTTACATATAATGTGTACGAATTTATCATTACCCTTCCTGAATATTGGTGATAAAATATGAACTTTGACTTTTTCACATCTCTGATAGTATGTTTGCAGTTAGTACAGCGTCTTACCATATCAAGTAGAATAAAAACGCTGAGGGAAAAAATCATCAAGAGAGCGAGAGTCCGTCTGAGCCAACGAGCTCTGACGGCACTTCCGAGGCAAGTTGCGCCGGCAAGTACGACAGCGAAAAGCGCGACGACGCTCGCGCCTCCCCAGGTGAAAATTCCCCACGGCTGAACCCTCCAAATTGGAGCGGCGCAGATCATCACGAGCGGGCCACCAAGTACCGACAGCGGCGAGAAAGCCTCGCCGCTTGTATGGAATGCTGCCTCAACGTTAGGATCGACGAATTGGAGAGTCAACCAGGATGCATGCCCTCGTAATTCAGCCCCACCATCTAAAAATTATTCAAAATAAATTAATTTTCACAGTTCTATTTTCTCTTCAATTAACACATTATGTCCTCTCGAATAAACGATGTATAATTTTTTTTTAATTATGTGTTCGAGTCGGCCGAACAATTGAGATAATCATACTTCAATATCGTGATATTTATCACGGGTTCTGCAAGCAATTTATGAAAGAACATTTTCAAGCATAAATATCTTGATTTTTACGTCGATAAAAGTTACTCAAATTTTCCACATATGCAGATATATGACATTGTAAATGTTTAAAATTTGTTTACAGAGTGGAAAACCACTATTAACCTTGTCCCCATAAAAGACTCCAAAACAAAAATCATTCTATGGTTTTTAGTTTTAAATTAAAATAAGATGCAACATAAAAAATGATGTAGACATATTTACCTCGATTGTCGAGCTCCCTCCTCAATCTCAGTCTAAAATCTTCTGAATCTTCCTTATTTTTAGTGGGATCCATGTGATCCATACTCAAGCGATTAGTGGTCTCCGCGTCCACCAGGGATGCGAGACTCTTTGTAATCGCAGGTTTGAATGGTTTTAGAGCTCTGACTATGAAATAAGTGACTAGACCAGCTTTTTGCAAAGCTTCCTCTCTTCTTTCGCCATACGCAGGCTCCACTTCAAATTCCCCATTCAGAAAGCTTAGGGTCGCATTCGATATGTGTACTCTCCTGAAAAATTATTAGTATTACCATTAACATGTTTGAAATAAATACATTGGATTGTTTAACTATTAGTTGCCTTAGCCATTGCTAGTTAGCAATTATTAGTTAGTAACTAGTAGCAACGAATTCAGAAGACTAAAGAACTCCGGTCGCCGTATTAAAAAGTGTGTCCAATTCAACTGGGGTAACCGCATCTTCCTACCCCAGTGACAGCAAAAGTATATGGAAAAGTTTCGGCCTCACTTTCCCCTATAGAACTGGAGTTCTTTAGTCTTCTGAATTCGTTGCTAGTAGACTAAAACGTTAACGTTAACTAAAAAATTAGCGTAACGATTATCATTTTTTAAATAAATTTATTGAGTTGGTCAACTATTAGTTATTTTAGTAATTAGTAGTTTTTTAGTAGTTAGTTTAGTTTTAGTAGTAGTCGTTATTTTAGTAATTACTAGTTAGCAATTACTAATCAACTAAAAAATTATTGGTACCTATAATCACTATTACGTTTGGGACAAATATATTGGTTAAATACTAGTCACTTCAGAAATTACTAATTAGGAGCTACTAGTTAACTAAAAAATTATTGGGATACTATTTATAGAGCTTAACTTGGTTAATTTTAGACCTTATTGGACAAATGTGAGCAACGATATAAATATTCATTTATAGAGATTTTGGATCATAATTGATAACGAATAAGTAAATAGTTTAATTACCCAGCCCTTCCGCTGCTCTCCATTTTGTTGGCTAGCTCAACGTCCTTGCTGTAAACGTCAAATTGCCATTGTCGCTGGCCCAAGACCCCAGCCAGGACCGCGCCGGTGTGGATGCCGACTCGCATGTCAACAGGACTGTTTGTCGTCGCCTGGACGTACTTTATAGCGTCAACCATCGATAGTCCCATGTGGACGCACAGAACAGCGTGGTCGGGTCTTTCTACTGGCGCACCGCTTATGCAGTAGTAACAGTCACCAAGAATCTTTATCCTCAGTTGCTCATACCTAAATTTCAAAATATATGTAAATATCATTACATTTTCATTCTCCATGTATCATTTTATTTACTAGTAGACAATTACAAATAATTTTTTTTGTAATGGATCATCTCGACACACACATACCTCTCGCTCAGTTGATCGAATCTCGCGAACAGCTCGTTCAAAATTTTGACAAGTTCGCTAGCACTGTAAGTAGAGGATATCGCAGTGAAACCGACGATATCGGCGTAAAGGATCGAGACGTTCTCGTGCCTCGACATGTAAATTTTTTTGAACTGCGTATCAAGAGAGGCGCCGAGGTCTTGACGCATCTTGACAGCCACGTGCTCGGGCAGGACGCTCAACAAAAGTCTTTCTTGCTCGGCGCTCTGCTCTTCGATTATCAGCTGAACTTCTAAGCTCTGACGAGTTTCCAGGAACGCTCGACGCTGCTGAAACTCGGCCAGGGAGTAACTGGAAGTTCCTAAAGCCGCGGCGCATGCTGACAGCGAGACTGTGATGATCTAGAGAAAAAGAAAAAAAAAACAATTTTTTTCAAAACATTTGAATATTTTTACGTTCTTGACTATATTCTCCGTGAAAGGAATGATTGAGGTCACCGTACTAGCTCATTAACTTTTTTTACTTATTCTGTAACTATTCTGGCATAATGCTAACGCATGGGTCACTCGACCCTTTTGTGTCGGAATTAAAGTATCTATCTATCTGTTAAGGTCTAATGAATATCTAAGTTAATTAATACTAAGATTCCAATAATTTAACACTAAAAGTAGCATTGAAAATGAGTACAATGTAATGTGTGATATTCAGGTTTTGGATTATCCTATCTGGAAAGTTACTTTCCTTTAATGAAATCAAAATAATGATGTTAAAAATAAGACGGATCAATGGGATGTCATTCAACTAGTGGTATACGTTGAGACGGAATTCTTTCCTCACTCGCCGCACCATGGCCTAAAAACGGTGTGCGAGGCTCTTTGACGATATTTTAACTTTCGGCAAGGATATTCTATTTCGATTTTCTTTCTTTGTTGGGCGGCAGTTGATGCTTTATCAACATAATTAATAATAAGGGAATAAAGACGGAATAAGCATGAGAGAGCAGATTCAGCCGAACATGCCAAATTAGGCTTTTGCCACACAGTTAATTAATTGTCACTTACAATTTTATTGTTTTCCGGATAACGCCGGGTCCCTTTACAATCCCTTTGACAATTTTCCTTTTTAATAAACTCTTACACGTCGGCTTTAACTTAACAATATGACAAATTTTACGCGTGTGAATTTTAGTAAACTCGTCCGTAGTCGGACAAGGACTCCTTGAAGGGACTCTCGCCTACGGACTCTCCTGAACTCATTCTTTGGGGTGGGCCAAAGTGCGAGAGAATTACCTAACTCGTCTGATCTTTGGTGACATCTCTCGCTCATTAGTTCTGACAAAATTATTTCGAGTTAATCTTTCGATCTCGTCGAGCGCCTATAACTTCCCTGTATCAACGTGGTTAGAGTAAGCGTTCCTATGATTGAAGACCAATATCATGTCAGCCGAATAGTCCTTATAGTACTTCAAAACGTATACTGCAGTATTTAACTCTTACTTCCATTTCAATGGTTTCTACTCAATGAAAAAATTGTGTTGAACAAGTGGCTAATGCTTGGATGGGTAACCGCTTAACTCAACTTAACAAAAAACAATCGTGTTCAGCAGAAAATTATCGATCAATAGGAAAATTGAGATACTTTCAACAATGATAATTACGTAGCATCACTTTTTTAGTGTGTAACTTAATAATATATAATTAATGCATTCACCCAATGTTCTCGAAAAAATTCAGTTTTATATTTTTATTTGATGGTATTAATGCAAATAGGAATAAATGCTCTTTTCTCGGTGTCTCTTTCCCCATTCGATACTTGCACACGTTCGTTAGTTACACTCGAGTGGATTTCAGTGAATGGTAGTTTAAAATAGAGAGGGAAGTTTGACGTGTCATAGAAGAGTGTGAGGTCACGTCGATGCCAGAAGAGCGGAAAATAGGCAAGAACTCGAGGCTTTTCCATGGGAAATTATTTTCTGCCCACCCTTATCGCACAAGCCAATTCTTTTTTCGTCGAGCCAGTATTTATAGAATTAGTTCTCCTCTTTTTCTTTTCTAAGGTTCTACTTGTTCATCGATCTCACACAACATTTCACTTCTATTAACGACATTATCAATATATTTTTTCGTAAAGGCAAAATATTACTTTGATGATCTAAGAAAGATGCTTTTTAAATTGGGACTGATTCATTTTTATTATTTATTTAAATCATAACGTCCCTATTATTTGTACTACGCATAAGCACATTCTACAATAACATAAGTAGTTTTTATTGTGAGTGAAAGTAAAAATAATATTGTAAATGATGAATGTTCCCATGGTTGAACATCCATATCTCAAAGTTCAATACTCAATACTCTAAATTTTAATAAGCTTAATGTGCAAAATTCAAGATATGGTTTCTGCTTAACTGACTGTATTCAATTAAATTATTGTAAATCATTTACATGCTTTAATTTAATTTCGTGAAGTATTTTGCTGTTGTTATGACAAGTTGTCTGTAATGAAAACTTGTTCTAGCCTTTTCGTAAAAACATCATGATCATTTTTTGGGAGTCGTACATAAAGAAAGACTGAAGAGTAATATTTCGTCATTTTATCTTGTATTTAAGATTGAAAATTTGGACACCTTGACCTGATGAAAAAATCCCATGGGCTATATTATATTTAAATCACTAGCAAATTTACAGTGATTTTGTGATTGAACATCAATCTCATTGATTTTCAGTCACTCTCTACCCTCTAAAATGATGTGAAGCCAAAAGTGCAATATTTAACTGTTGGTTTCTATTGAATTATATTTTTCACCATTTTGAACGGTTTTTTGCAATTTATTCGAAATTTTTGAAGTGTATGAGCCAAACATAGAAATAGATGATCCATATGGTTAAAAATACACATCATCATTTTTTTTAATGTGTCGATGTTATCTTCACAGACACTTCAATGCGATGAGAAAAATGTATTATACTAATAAATACTTGCATCAACAGTAGTGGTTAGACACAGGGTCAGTATTGAATTTAGTCGGTCCCACAAGTTAAGCAGCGTTAGGCGCGACCAATACTTGGATGGGTGACCGCTCAACTCGCATTGACTCTCCGGTTAACCCTAAGTCAGAAGTGGCTTTTTCTGAGTTTTTCAAAGTCTGACAACTCCAGAAAAGAGATCACAAAGTTTGGCAACTCCAAAAAAACCAGAAAAGACATCACAAAGTTTGGCAACTCCAAAAAAACCAGAAACACATCACATTCAAGGTTTAGGTGTAAATCGGCTGTAGACGCAATGGGTGGGAAAATTGAAATGAATTGATCGAGTGGAATGGTTAAATGCGTATGGTGAGGAATATACTACTAATAATTACACAAATAAGAGATAAATTGCTAAGCTATTGGTAGATGTGTCAATCATTGCTATATATGGACCCTTTAGAACGAAGAATAGGACGGAGTGAATACAATATCAAAAATGACTTACAAGTACGTCTATAGGTGTCTGTGTTGGAACTTTAGCGAGTCCGACAACGGCAACGATGTATGTTGTCGCGGTACCAAGTGCGAGGAGCGCGCAATGTAACAACCTCAAGGGTAAGGTCGCAAATAGTAAATAGAGTAGAAGCAACAGCCATCCAAGTCCATCGCGCGGAACGACTTCGGTTGATTTGAAAAAAAGCGTAGCTAGAAGTTGACCCGTTGAGATATGCCAAGCGAAATGGGGCATCGCGGACCAAAGAGCATCCCGGGCACGAATCCCGGATTCGGCCAGCGCCAGGAGCGCCAAATTCAAACCCAGAAAAATCGAGGTTATCCCTCTTGCTGTTAATTCCGGCTCGGGCGATGCCAACGTATATATATCGAAAAATATCGCTGATACCAAAAAGCAATGAAGTCCACCGCGTCGTTGCTGAAGGGAACTCGCCCGGTAAAGCTTTTCGAGCTTTGAGCTTGAAAACGACGTCTTCAGCAAATTTGCTGGACGACCTGACTTCAAGTACGACTCCTCATTCGGTGGTACCGGTCGATGGGACATGTTGCCGTTTTTATTTATTTATTTATTTTTTATCACTCTCTCGCTCTTGGAATGATGCACGAGTCCTTTCAAATACTTTCAAATCATACATCAGCAATCTTGTTGTCTCCTGTTGTTCCTTTGTTCCTTAATTATTTCTTGCCATATTGATCGTTCACTCTTGAAACCTTTGTCAACGAGCATTGCCTCTTAAATATTGATTATCAATTACCGTTGTCTCTGTATTATTTCATTCTCGTCGCTTCTTTTTTTTGTTTTGCGATGAATTTTATTTCTTGCTTCGGATTGTTGCCTTTCTGTATCTTCAAATATCGAGGATCGAATAATTTATCTCTTCACATGTTTTGTCGTGGGTCTTCAAGCGTTGCTTTAGTTTTCTTCTGCTTCATTAGGATTTGATCAATTTTTTGTCTTATTTTTGATGATTTTTTTATCTCGTTGTATTCCTAGTCAACTTTCTTTTAATCGTTTCTTCTTCGACGATCTTTTTAAAATCATTTTTCAATCGAGATATTATTCACACTCGTTTTTCTCGACTATTTTCTAGCATCGCTATCATTCTTGACATTTGCTCATCGCACTATGAAATTATTCTCGAATTGTCCTCTAAGAATATATTATCTCCGATCCATCGATCGTTTCGTCAAGCCTTCGTTTCTCAACACCATCATTTATTCTCTCTCTCTCCTTCCTTTTCACTGTAAAATCCACCACCGAAGCATTTTCCGAATAATCTCACACACGCGCGTCCTTGACAGAGGTCACTGATTTAAAAAAGACAATTTTTTCCATATTCACTCTCGTCTTTATATTTTTCTCCTCCGAGAATTCACGAATCGTCGAAAAAACTTGTAGGCTCGATTTCAAAAAACAAAATATCGGAATAATAAAAATAGCGAAGAAAATTTGTTTCTTTCGAAAAAAACTGTCAATTTTCCTTTACAAATTCATTAGTAGCGACGAGAGAGGATAAAAATTCAAGGATCCCGGAAGTCTGGAATCGTCCTCGGCCATTTTTCCACCAATTTGTCCCCGCTTCGTCAAACGAACCGTTTTTTTTTTTTAACAGAATTCACGTTTTCGTCGAATCGTAATGAAAAAATAGCAACGAGATTGAAAAAGGGCTTGTTGGTTGCTATATTCGGATTTTTCGAGTGTTAATTTGGTACGGATTTTGGCCCTTCTCAAGACGGCTGGATGAAATTGCGCGGATCGTTGACGGCCTGGCGTTGTTGCACCGCCCGCGCGCGGGGGACTGGCCGGGTTACTACCGAGCGCTTCTTCTTCGAGCTCTCTCCGTCTCGCCCTCGCTCGATTTACACATCGCTCTCTCTTCGTCTCTCGCTCCCTCTTCCTCCTTTTTTCATTTTTCTCCCTCTTTTATTTTTTCAACTTCTTTTTGACACTATTATTACTCTCCTTTTTAACTTCATTTTTTAGTCACTCTTTTTAATTTCGTCATTACTTTACTTGTTTATTCACCATGTCATTTTATTCTTTTATGTTGTTGATTTTTTTCTACTAATATTTTGTTTTGTAACTTAATTTTTTTCATTCGCCCTTGTTTATATCGTTTGTGTTGTTTACTTATTTATTTATTGTTTTTCCAATATCTAATTTTGTCTTTTATTATCAATGTTTTTAAAATTATTTTTATTTTTTTACCCGTTTTTATGAATATCTTCGTCCAAACATGATTATGTTCTGAATTGACTCATTCTGTATTTGTCGCGTCATTTATTTATTTTTTTTCATCGATTATTTTTAAAAAATGGTACACTTTTTTATTATTGATCGTTTTTCAAACGTTATTTTATTCACTTCTCTTTAAGGGGTATGTATATTCACCGGTTTGATAATTTCGTTATTCTTTTCAATTCCATTTATTTATTATTTTTTTATCCATCTCAAATTTTCGAATATTCGTATCTCGTTCGTATTGTGTTTTTATTTTTTATGTATCTTCAAGTATTCTCGAATTTCGTTCGTATTCTATTTGTTTGCTATTTTGGTAACTTCAAAAATAAACATTTCACACATAATGTAATTTCTTTTACATTTCTTTTACATTCACTTGACATTATTTACAATTTTTTTCAATTTCCTTGTATTTTCACTTTTTTTATTCACTCTCTGAAAGTTTATCTCGACTTCCCTTTATTTTGATATTTTCTTTATCCTTTCTCGTATTCTCACGGTTTCTCCTTCCCTCTCTATCTCTCTCTGTCTTTCTCTCCCTTTCGCGCTCACCCTCGAAATGTTATCCAACTACGTTACAAATTCCTGGTCACGAGTTTGATGCCCACCCCGTACGACAGCTCCTTCGCTCGTCGAGCTTCCTCCAGTCCTGACTTGCGCTGTCGGCCTTGGGCTGACCCACCCCGCCGCGGCGGTCGATACTGAACACACCGGTAAACCCCTACTCGCTTATACGTATATCACTTTTTTCACTTCGCTATACATTTTTTCACCATTATTTATTACTTATTAATTTTCTCATTATTTTGCAATATTAATTGTAACATATAACTTTACCTAAATTTATTTTTTTGTTAATTATTATTTATTAGCTTTTTTTTATTTATTTATTATTTATTTTTTACTTTCATTATTTTTATACTCATGCGATTATCTTTATTTTTATTCTATATTTACATTTTTTACCATATTGTTTTTATTACATCAGTTTTTAGATTATACTTTTATTTTATTTTTATTTATTAGATAATAGTATTTATGACAATTTCTTTCTCTACTTTTCGTCTATCCTTTTAGGTTAATAATTTATCTTATTTCTTAAATTTTACTTTTTGGTATCTCTTCATTTTTAGTATTTCATTGTTTATTGATTTTAATTTTCTTTACATTTCATTTTTATTTTCCTTTTATAATTGAAAAACAGTAATTTTTATTTGAAAATTCAAGCAGTTGTTTTTATGACCTTTCGGACGTGCTTGGATTTTTCTCGCTCAGAATCCGCTCCCTGACCTAACGACAACGGAAATGGAAAATAGGAAAGAAAAGAGTCGAGAAGACACTCGTTTTGTCACACTTTGACGCTTCCCCTGCAACTGTCTTTTGAAAACCGACCAGAGAACAAAAACGAAAAAAAAAACGACCGAAATGAGGAAAGAATTTTTTTTCTTGTTATTAAACATTTTTGATCCTAATTTTCATGTTTTTAGGTTTTCCTTTTACCTAATTTTTCAGGTTCTTTTCGATTATTCCACACTTTTTTTATACCTCGTTTAGCATTTTTATTTATTTTTGTTTTTATATTCTTCTTTCTTTAATAAAAATGTAGATAGATACTCGATACAGTGTCTCCGTATTTTCCCTAATTTTTAACAATATTTCCGAATAATATATCAGAGGGAAAAAATCTTCTCGGGGCTCAGGTCTCTGAGCGTAAAGTAGTGAAAAAGAAGGGCTTTCGAGCGGTTCGTGAAAATAATTGGAGTGTCGTCAGCGATTGCGTCCGTATTTTGAACACAGAAAAAAGCTGTTTTACATACCAAAAAATTACATTTTTTGCTGAACTTTTATTTCGGGCTAGAATAAAAATAGGAGAAAATGTTCATTTGAGAAGCTCAAATCACCAAAATAAAATATGCTCTTCGTTAAAAACTTTATTGAAAAATAAAAATAATGCCGATTCTCAAGTTTATTTAATAAACCATCGCATCAGTATAAAATACAAGATTTTCTAACATTTTTTTCTAAAATAGAAAAAAAAACAAAAAATGTTTTTTTTACCGAAATCCCGAGTAAAAAATCGATAAATATGCATATACACAATAATTCTAACCCAAAAGGAATATTGATTCTTTTAATGTTTATTTGAACTCTAAAAACAATTTTCAAAACAAATCGCAAAAAGATTGCTAAACACAAAAAAATATGAGATTTTGAAGTTTACTATAAGAAACGATTTTAGAACGTTTTTGTAGCACTTTTGTGCATCATATCGTATTGTATTGCGTGTAGGAAAAATCTGCCATCACTCTGAAGGGAAGTCATACGTAGTCTACTCGAACTCTGTAATCCTTGTGCTTTTTCTCTGCGGATTTATCTGCGACGAATAGTGGGTAAGTTGAGTTTTTGATTAGAATTCATTTATCAATTAATAAATCCGTAATAAATCTAGTAACTTTTGTTTATGATTTCTCTTCAGAGCTATTTTTAGTTAATAAATTATATATTCAAATATGAGGACTGTATTATTTAATAAATGGATTTTCATTTGTATATCGAAACGAATGTATATCGCCCTTTCTTAAGCTTTAATTTTTTATTATTGTTAAAGAATGTCATAGAGAAAAATCACAGTCATCAGAGGGTTAACTTTAGAATATTTTTTTTATTAATTAATAAATAAATCTTCATCGAAAACTTGACCCACCCGTTTTCTTTTGATCGAAAGGAATCGTAATTTTGTTATGATCAATTATTCAATAGTAACTTTTGCTTGTGGTTGGAGTTAAATGTCAATTAAATAAATTTCGAACTGATACAAAAACAGTTGGCGTTACGTCACCGTCTCAAGTCCTTATCACAACTTTCAATTTTTATCGATCACCGATTATACAAAAAAAACGTCAAATATTACCGAAATATAATAAAAAATACAGGAAGGTACTCTTGTGATTGTATCCCAATCAGAAGGAAATAAGTGATTAATTTATATAATAAAGTAACAAAATCTGTACACTCAACAAAAACTTAGCAGAACAATTCAACGATTTTAGAGTACATTTTGAAACAAATTCTTCAACCCTCAAGACCGAGCTTGAATACTGCTCTAAATACTGACCGTAACAATAAAATTCATTATCTTTATAGTCGTCTATTTATATGTAATATATATGCACAAATGCATCACATAATACAATACGATACGTGCATGGGATATACAAAAATGCTATAGAATTAATCTAAAATCACGTAATTTTGCAAAATTTGAAGTTGCATAACTTTTTGAGGGAAGTTTCTCGCCACGAGGGTGTAACAATTTCTCCTCACTTTTCGTTTCAGTTGTTGAATAACTATGAAATTTCTTCAGCCTCATCCATTGCAGGAATGGAGTTATCAATTACATATTTATCAAAATATAAGTAGAACATTGTTTTTTGTTTTTCGAATCCAGAATAAAGAAATCAACTTGTTTCTTCTATTTTCGTATAAAAATTAGTTAATTTTTAAATCTGGACTTTTTTGTATAAAAAATATTATAAAATGTCTTGAATGGTCTTCAAAATTTCATCGGGCACGACGTAACCGAGTTGATACATTTCTTTTACGATTTTGGGTTTCTGACTGAGAGAATCGATCCACTTGTAATACTTGAGTTCTTCTCTTGTGCCCCCGTACTTTTTCGGTAAGTTGTTTTTACCGATCTGCTCGTGAAGTAGCGTCATGTCATCACCGTGAAAGAATATTCTTCCTTGCATGTTAGCGTCCAACAGTGGACGGAACATCGCGAAGATGACGTCGAATATCCAGGATTGATGTAATATGTGAATGGCGTGAGTTTTCATAGGGAATGATGAAACCATTAAAGCCATTACCATGCTAGCAATCTGTAAATTAAAAAACAAATAAACACTTTTATGTCTTTTGAGATAGAATTTTGTGATCATTTTCAAAGATTTGTTGACGAGTAAAGATGAGTACAAATTTACAAAACTTTTTGTAAGCTCCAAATGTTAATTATAATTAACATTATGCTTTAGTTAAATTTATTTAAATTTTAAATTTGCATCAATTATTGCATCTTCAGATGATCGAACTTCTCAAAATTTCGCATAACTCAGTATTGTACTTCAATGAAGTTTCCCTAAGGTTTTTAAAACATTTTTCTTTGCCTGGTTTTCATAAGTCACAACTTAGGGTCATACCAAATAAATGAATTTAGAGTATGTTGTTCGGGAATCAATTTGCAATATTTTTTCTTAATAAATAAAAACTCAAAAATCACAATTTTTCAATTTCAATCATTGTTCAAACAATGTTCAAAAGATCTAAATAATGATCCGACGTTATTAATTGGCATTGCAGCTAATACCCAGAAATTTCAGAACCATTTTAAAAAACTGCAAAGTCAACAATTTGCAAATTGCTCGTTGTAAACATACTTTTAGCAAGGATCGTACATGCAATTCTTTCTTATTGAAAAAAAGCTCAAAATATTCCTTAAATTTGGATTTTAATTATAAATGTTTGTATGCACTGATTTATATACCTGAGGTGTAATCGTCCACGCGTGTGCCATCGTGATTCCTTCGAGATCGAAGATAACAACACCACCGAGAATCTGAGCAACAGGCTCTAAAATTCCTAACTCCAGAATAATAACCGTTGCTTTGAAAAGCTCTTCAATGCCGTATTTCTTTGGATCCCAATTTCCAACCCGATAGATCATCATGCGACGTCCACACCGGGTCCGATATCCCGGAACCGTCATCACGTCGTCCTCACCGATATGCCTCATTTTCAGAGGATTCACACCTTGATGAATGTCAGGATGTGCCTCCTTGAAATCGTAATATCTGACTACCTGTCAAAATTTATTAAAGAACGTTTAACATTAATTTTTTATATTAACCCTTAGTAGTCACACTTCGCTAGAATCACGTCGTAGTCACACTGGGTCCATTGGACCCAGGCAACTTTGAACTGTTATAAATAATGGAGC